>MU400075.1:0-29126 GCA_022578945.1 Hypoxylon fuscum
ATTTAAAATAATATATATATTATTTAATATATATATTATTTAAATATATATATATATAAATATATAAATATATATATAAATATATATATTAAAAACGCATAATATTTTAATTTATTTAAATAATATATATATAATTAAATTATAAATTAAAATATAATTTATTAATCTTCCACGGATCGGTATTTATTTACTTAATCAACTTAATATATTAAAAAAGAAATAATAAGACCTAAGTATTGGAAACTTTGAGCAAAGATTTCAATGTGAACCGTGTCACCAACGAACAGGTGCTGGGATAACGACAGCCGTTATACTAAAACCTTTCGCTTCTCCCTTTACTTTCTGACTCTTTCCCGACTCTTCCCTTTAGGTCTGCGCAGGGCACTATTAATTACCTTGTAATGATTGTTTCGCATACGAGGTTGAAGAAAACAGTGGAATGAAAAGAATGCGCAAGATTCCGTACAGATTCAACCATATGACTGTACGGGGGCACACCTGGCAGCAGGCTGGCGGTAAGCGTCATTGATGTCTGGCCTCTCTAGGGTTTTCAGTCCCAGAGATTCCATATTATAGGGTGGTTTTTGTGGTGGATACCTAACCTAAGGGGTTGTATTACATATGACTTACTGCAAGCTTATAACATTAAGCTTGCACACGTATTTCAAACTTAGGTGCCTACTTCTATATTAGCTAGCTGTATACCCTCGAAGCAACCTGCCACTAGGTAGCTGCTTACCTGATTCCTCATATCCAATTCACGAGATGACAATACACACACACACACATCTGTGAGATAGGTGACCGTCTCGTCAAACACGAAGCCAGTTTATTTCCGAGCGCCTATGTGACGCTACGTCGTAGCCGTAATATATCATTTCTCAAAGACTCTAGCCCCGGTTGGATCTATGTGTTTCGTGCCGAGCTAGGCTGGCTAGCAACCTTTAGAATGGAAGCTAACTTTCGTCACTAAACCTAATAAATGCGCATTCGGGATGCTTCGTTTGAAAGTCTAAATCAGGAGATAGGAGATCTCCACAGAAAACATCCATTATCAGTGTCTAGGACCTTGTCCGCATTTCAAGCGCACGGAATCATACATCTCTTGATTACCTAAGTATACTGTATACAAGAGAAAGAAAGGAATTCTAATGTGCTTTGACAATGGTTTAGACTGGGTCGCTGTCCTGTCATCCTATACCTTATGTAATCAGCCATTGTAGTAAGGTTTAGGTAGGAAAGTGGTCACAAGGTAAGGCTATGTATGGCAAGAGTTACCTGAACGTCGTATGCTAGGCAGGCGGCTAAGCCTTGAGTTCGGGTAGTCGTTACCTGCCCCTCTATGTCTCTCCGCGCCCAGTTAATTGCTTACTTTGCACACCATACATCGCATCTTCATCTTTTTTATTATTCAATCAAAGACATGAAGTAACATGGTAAAGGAGATTCAACCTTTTTACAACGCATTTTACACAAGCTTCGTTTAGAACTCCTTTAATCACTCTTTAATCACTTCACACTATATTTCCGAATAAGCACACGATACGTAATACGCATTGGATATCCGCTAGTCTTGATATCTATCTATCACATGCGGCGTTGGACAGATTGTCGAACAGGTTTTCGCTCAGCCTTGCTGTCCACGAGTGCTTGTTCAGGGTCCTAGGCACACAGCTGGTGGTGTGCCTGGCGAAAGGTACGGTACGGGTCATCTCAGCCGACCAACCAGGGTTGTTTCAGCTACCTTAGGTACTGTACAGAATCTCTCTTCATTGTCTTTGGCGCACCCCTTGTCCTGTCTTTGCCCTGCCGGCCTCGTGTTCCCTACATCTGAACTCTTTTCGGTCTGTTCGTGTGACGAATGCTGCTGCGAACTCTACCTATGCTTATGCGATTGCAGGACTAACGTCGCAATAGATTTATACGTTGTGCTATTTTTGCATCGGTTAGTGACTCGTCTGCTACTTGGGGGCTCTTCTAGCTGCACGCCTGGCTACATATATTCGGCGCAAGGCAAACTCGACCAGAACGACATACGCCTCGCCTGCAAGCAAAAGGTAGGGTCCTTGTGGTGCATTTTGGTACTGGTACTGGTACTGGTACTGCGACTGGCCTGACCCCGCCAAAATCTGTCCACAGCGCACCCCCTACGCCTTAACCGGATTGGCTGCCCGCACTACCACGGTACACACCATAGTATACCCATAATACTCAGTAACTGCGGTCGCTGCGCAGCATTGCGATACCACCCGTTCTCCAATTTGATACATAATTCTACTACAACGTCACTAGTTATTATATCAACCTCGCATCCACTACCTCTCGCCTACTCTCGATCATATACTTCACCTGATTGATACCCTTATTATTTTGCGCGGCCCTTCGTCTGGCCCGCTACTCTCACAATGGGCATCGTGAGCAGCAGACCTGATGATGGCGCTGCCATCTACTTGAGAGACCAAAATCGATGTTCGTCAACATTCCCTGCGCCCCCTACGTCCCTGCGTCCCTTGCGATGCGCGCAATCAGAGCTGACCACTTCTAGTATCAATTGCCTCCCTAGTAATTACTTGCCCCCGCAAGCGCACTTCAACCACCGTAGTTCCCAATGCCTTTCCCGCTACAAGAGCAACAGCTACGCGATCATCGGGCGACACGAGCCTAGTCGAGTTCATTCAGGTTGGTCCCCAGAATATGAGACGGAAACTTGTCCCCTCGGCTATCATCCCATGTCTCTAACAGCACTATTTTTAGGACATTGAACCTTCTACAGCGCCAAGCTTCCTCCTTAAACTCAACAACGACGATGAACTTATATTTAATTTTACCTTTGTTATCCGGCAGGAGGAGGGCGGCGCTAGCACTGACAGTCAAATCAATGGCCTAACTTTCGTACATGCCTCGTCAGCCAGAGAGCTCGAGAACCTAGTCACTCGCGAATTCCATGCTGACCCAAATCTACACAAAAACGCAAATGTTGAGTTGATGGGCGACTATACGACAGGAGGGAGCCAATCTGTGGCCTTCGAGTGGTCGTGGAAGTGGAAGCCGCCCAAGACGGCGGAAGATACGGGAGGCGGCTGGAAGAACGTTTGCAGCGTATGTACACCCAACTCCCTATACGGAGTTTCTGCTAAATGACATTGCCACAGTTCGTCGAGTACGACCAAAGGGCGCACCGTTTGGATACCCTAGCTAGGTTCTCCTTCTGGGTTGCGAGTGAGTCTTGAAATATTCCTCTTGGGCCTATCGGAATAAGAGACTAATGAACTGCTCAGACACTTCACCTTTCCCTAGCCATCCCAACTCCCCATCTCCGGCCTTCCAATTAGCAGTACCCCCGAGGATCCGAGTACCATCTTCCCAGTCGGTCGACTCTCGCATAAGCGAACAAGACGAGCCGGGCTCTCCGATACATCCTCTGCATGACGCATTATCCGCTGCGCCTACCATCGTGTCGAGCTCGCGAGAATCTGTCAAGCTTGACATATCGTGCCCTCGGCCAGGCGAAGACATGACTGTAAGCGATGATGGTCCGGTTTTTAGAGCCACCATCAAGGCGCTCGAACAAAAGACCGGTAATATGAGGACGCAAATGAAGAAAGTATTGAAGAAGGCCGAGCATGCACACACAGCCCAGCTCGAGGCGAACGATGCCTTCCTGGGGTTCGTGGATGCTCTCAAGGAAGCATCTGCGACGAATTCTAATGCGGTCCAACCTGCTATAGACCATTACTTCGACAAGATTTCGAGAGAAATCCTTGCCTACGAGAGGCAGAACGCGGTGAACTTGCAAAAGATCATTATCGATCCTATTGGCAAACTTTATACTTTTGATATAAAGCAAGCCGAGTCGAAGAGACGTGACTTCGAGGAGGAGAGCAAGGATTACTATTCTTACGTATCCCGTTACCTTGGCCAACGACAAGATTCCGTAAAGACGAAGAAGCTTGCCGAGAGTGACACTAAATATCAGACGAAGCGGAGGAACTTTGAGCTCAAGCGCTTTGACTACTCGTCATTCATGCAAGACCTGCATGGTGGTCGCAAAGAACAGGAAGTCTTGTCACATCTTACCAAGTATGCTGATATTCAGGCAAGAAGCTTCATAACAACTGCACATA
The DNA here is from genome assembly GCA_022578945.1 of Hypoxylon fuscum. Taxonomy (NCBI): domain Eukaryota; kingdom Fungi; phylum Ascomycota; class Sordariomycetes; order Xylariales; family Hypoxylaceae; genus Hypoxylon; species Hypoxylon fuscum. Next base: position 4,125 of record MU400075.1, read on the forward strand.
GAGTCGAAAACTTATTACCACAACTGGAGGCCCTAGCCAGCGAGGTGCACGAAGCTGACAAAGAGTTCCAATACCAAAGACGCGAACGCGAGGAAAAGAGACGGGTGCTGGAGAAGAGCAATCTCTCATATAATGAGCCGGAGACTGTGACTTCGGCACCTCACACAGCCCTGAATTATAACACCAATGGCAACCAGCATATTTCCGACTCTGAGCTCGGCCGAGCCGATAGTACCGGTTCTCAACTCAAAGCCGTCCCGACAGGCAATTCAGGGGCGATGGCTATATCCGGAACGGACCTTTCAAGGTCTCCAGGTAGCATGCATGCCGGTCTACACAGCCCTGCGCAAAACTCGAAGTTCAAGGGTATACGCGATTTAGAGGAGAGAGATTTTAGTCAACTCACCATTGCTGAGAAGAATTCTACGCATCGTAAAGAGGGGCTCCTCTGGGCCTTGAATCGGCCGGGTTCTCATGTGGATCCCCTATCACTGAATAAGCAAGGTTGGCACAAGTACGTTAGACTATTTATGAGATTATCTGATATTGTCACCGCTAACATCTGCAGATTCTGGGTTGTGCTAGATCAAGGGAAATTATCAGAGTATAGCAACTGGAAACAGAAGCTTGATCTCCATATGGATCCTATAGATCTTCGCATGGCGTCTGTTCGCGAGGCGAGGAACGCAGAAAGAAGATTCTGCTTTGAAGTGATCACGCCTCAGTACAAGAGAGTGTATCAGGCAACCTCGGGCGAAGATATGAACAGCTGGATTCTCTCTATCAACAATGCTCTCCAAAGCGCAGTTGAAGGCCGCGGCCTTAAGGAGAAGCCAACATCACCAGGGGAAACGACCAGTCTTAAGCGCGATATCGGATCGATTCTGACAGGGAAGAGCGTTTCTTTGAATCATGGTTCTCATCACGGTTCTCATGCTACCGCCAATTCTGCACCTCCCTCCCGTCGTACTACGGTTGGAGCGAGACCCGCAAACGCGAGAACGCCCAGCAGTAGTTATGACGAGAACCCAGACAAGCTCCTTCAGATGCTCCGCGATAACGACCAGGGCAACTGCTGGTGTGCTGACTGCGGCAGCGGGGCTAAAGTTGAATGGGTTTCCATCAACTTAGCCATTATATTGTGCATTGAATGCAGTGGCATTCATCGATCCCTCGGAACTCATATTAGCAAAGTGCGCTCACTCACACTCGACATCACATCATTCACGCCTGATATCATCGAGTTGTTGCTTCTTGTCGGAAACAGAGTCTCTAACATGGTATGGGAGTCAAAACTTGACCCAAGCGGCAAGCCAAGTCCCCAGGCCACACGGGAGCAACGCCTCAAATTCATAACTGCCAAATATGTGGATAGAGCATACGTGGAGCCGATTTCCGCTACTCTTTCACGGTATCCGACTGCTGACGAGACTCTCCTCGCAGCAATTAAGCGCAACGAGATTCAACAAGTCATATACGCACTAGCGCTAAAAGCTAACCCTAACATCCTCGACAAAGTTCGCGGAACTCATCCGGTTTTCCTAGCTCTCGCAGCTGCTGACCCGGCATCGCCGTCACCGACTACGCCTGTGTCTGCACGATCAGAACCCGAAACACGGGCCACTCCGTTTCCAGTTGCCGAAATGCTGATACAGAACGGGGCTGAGATACCCTCTACGATGCCCCATTTCCCGCTGAGTCGAAGCGCTCAGTTGTATCTGGAGCAGAAACGTGGTCGGAATGCCGCCATCGAAGCGTCGGGCTCTTCATTGCCAGGCCAATTAAGCCCCAGCCCCAGCGAGAGGCTTCAGCGCGATAAGGACGCACGTCTACAAAAGCGCATTAGCGCTGGCGGACGCTTGGCAAAATCACCGATTCCCGAACGGTAGAAACGGCGGAAGTCGAACGCCTCCCCCTCATCTTCATCCTCCTCACCGTCGCATTTTCAGAAGAACCGGCTCAGTCGACGGAAGTCGAATCTTACGGGTTCAAACTCTTCCACATCCACTTCCGAACGGTAGAAACGGCGATCGAATCGCTCCTTCTTCCAGATACCTCATTTGGATCTCTCCATGACTATACCACCCTTCTGCGCACCAATCTTCTGTCCTCCCCTGAGAACGGTGGCGCCCCCTTCAACCTCGCTGTACGATTGACTCGATGACGATTCTTGGTCCACGAACTGATGAAAATAGGCCTGTATGAGGAGAGTTGGGGAATTGCATTGAATACATTGGCATTGGCAAAGAATATGTGGATTTTCAGGCATGACAGGAGTGCGCAAATCTCCTTTTGTTTTAGGCGTTTAGGAGCACAGCAGGGAGAATACCCTATATCAGCTTAAAGGGTCTCGGTGAGTTGTTGTGGTCACTCCGTTTTTGGGTAGCAGTCAGTCACTGCTGAAAAGTTTCAGGGGCTTTTCTCAGTCACGATACCAGGACATAATTTGACTCCTGGGACAGGAGGGAAGGCGGGCAATTCACGAACCCGGCGACATGTACTGATAGACTCGTAATCTTAATCGTGTATAACTGAGGTCATAAATCACGTTTTCTGCACCAGTAGGAGTATCACTAACATGACCTTGTGAAGAACATAGAGGTAGCCAGGGGTGAAGGTCTACTGTAAGGCTCGTAATAAATCTAGTACCTACATACATGAACTACCTACTTATGTACCTAGGTATTTTGATGTGAGGTAAAAGGTGAAGGAGAAAACAGCAACTACCTATGTACCCACGAAATATGGAATCTCGTGAGTGTTGCAGTGCATGTGAATCGCTGCAGGTGCTGTCTTCAAATCGTCACCTGAAACTTGGGCGCGTTGAAAGCAAGGTGGCGCATGACAGCTACTCAGCCTCACGTAAAGTGGATGGAAGTCATTTAATGACTCGGTACATATGTTGGTAGCTAAACCTAGAATATGTCTCACCTCCACCTTACTAGACATCTAGACCACCCTTTTGTCCTATGGTGAAGGGAAGAAATCGGATTTGTTTGTTATACAGGAACATGGAAGGCACAATTGATGCATGGGAAAAGATGGGAACAATGAAGGAATGACGAAATCTGAGAGGTACGAGCTTGGACCAAAAGATGGGACCATTACGGAGGACGCTACCAAAAGTCTTTTCCATTGTCCATCCCTGTCAGACCCCCTGTCAGACCTACCACCACCTGGGCTTTACGCCTGCTAGCTGCTCCGTTACCTGCCATATAATATATCCCTAAGTAAGGTTATTTCGTAAGCCCTCTCCTATCCGGGCAGTTTATTCTCCTTATCTGGCCTTACCGCCGCCACTGGTAAAATATTCCCTAGCATATCTTTATACGAGTATATAAAATGGTAAAATATTTTCTATAAAAAGGCTTATTAAGCGTTAATAGGTAAATAGCATAAGAGCTCTGGAGGGCTTTGACAGCTATGGCAGCTGTGTTAAAACTGGCTGCCAGCCGTTGGTGGGTCTGACAGGGGGTCTGACAGGGATGGACAATAGAAAAGACTTTTGGTAGCGTCCTCCGTACTCTGGGTTTGTGCCGTAGTTGCACAGCCCTACCAGCGAGTTAACGACCAGGAAACGGGCGGGAACCTGGTCAACGTTCCCCACCTACCGATTACAGCTGCAGCGACCCATTGACTTTAAAAAAAAAACGGGGATGACCTCTTGCACTATCAGCTGTCCATGCTCGAAGTTTCAAGTCTTTGCACGTTTTCTTTCGACTTTCCTACTTTCCTTGCGACAAAAATAAATCAGGCCATCCGGGTGACTCTCGTTAGGTTTTAGGGCGTTATTTCTGTAAAAACAAAGGTGAATATGAGCTCGTTTATGAGTCAACGACATGCCCGGTAGAAGTGATGGGTGATAGTGTCGCAAGTTCCGCCGTTCTTCTGCGGCCGCCAATCCCGTTGTTAAATCCACCCGTCGCAGTCTGCGAGTTGGGGGCTAGGTAGGTACTTTCAATTATAAGCTTTCGGATCTTACAACCTGCTAAAAAGCAAAGCAAAAATTCCATCCAACTTCCAACCGAGCTCGTTTTTTTGCTTCTTTACTGGAATTTGTATTCCGCGTTGTATAAGTCCCCCCTGTAAGCGAACGGATTTAGCTTAACCTGCCTTATTCGCACCGTTTTTCTTCGTCATAAACGAAGCCGATAGCGTCCTCACTCCAAGGCAACCAACTATGGCTCCACGCGAGAAGAGCCAATTGAAGCGCGGTCGAGTATGCTCAACCAACCCTTGATTCGTCCACCTCTCACACTTAGTTAACGTAAATGGATAGGATTCTCCTCCGTCTAAGGCTGAAACCGATCTTTCGAAGAAACCTCGTCGGTCTGGTCGCTTATCGCAAAAGACTGAGAATCCCGAGCAGCTGAAAACCCCTGTCGTCACCAACAAGCAAAAACTCCCGTCGCCTGTCACCCACCAAACCGACAGCGATGAAATGTACAAGGAGCCAACGGCTGAACCCCCCGACGGACGACCCAGTCAAGTAACACATCGCACACCAGAAGACACTTACTCTCAAGCTCAGGGTTTCTCATCGCCCCCGCAAGATACTCAAGCTTTCCCGACGTCTCAGTACCTTGACACCAACGCCGCTTTATCCGACGAGGTTGAGGACGAAGAAAAGGAAGGAGTATGGGGTTATCTTTTCCCACTCGATACGAGATACGGTGGAAGGTGTGTGGTCTTGAGGAAACGGTCTACGTGTTCTATGCCAGACGACATTCAAGGTTCAGTTTCCAAAACGGAAAAGGGTAATAGTGCCTTGATGCAAGAAGAAAGCTTTGAGAAATCCAAGATCAAGGGTACACCGTCGGGGGGGTATCTAATCGGGCGACATCCCGAGTGCGGTTAGTCTCCCTTTCGTCTTTCTGATATGTCATGGCTAATATTCTCCGATAGACATCGTTATAGATGACCCGATAGTCTCTAACCGTCATTGCCTGATATTCACCGAGAATAAGGGAGACGACACGGTTGCGATACTGGAAGACTTGTCGAGCAATGGGACTTTTGTCAACGAAGCTATTGTTGGAAGAAATAAGCAGCGTGAGCTGCAAGAGCAGGATGAGATTGCAGTTATGGACAAGGCCCGATTCATCTTCCGCTACCCACGCACTCGCGCTTCGAGTGCCTTCCTGCAGCAGTATACCCTACTCGACCGCCTAGGCAAGGGCCACTTTGCCGAAGTATACCTGTGCGTAGAGAAATCTACCGGCTCGCGGTTCGCCGTCAAGGTTTTCACCAAGAATCCCACCCTGGACGAGAGGTCTAAAACAGAGGGTTTACAGCAGGAGATCGCGGTATTGATGGGCGTTAGTCACCCCAACGTACTGTGCCTCAAAGACACCTTCAACGAGAAGAATGCTGTGTACCTGGTACTGGAACTCGCTCCAGAAGGTGAACTGTTCAATTTCATCGTCTTGAAGCAGAAGCTATCCGAGGCGGAATCGAGGAAACTGTTCATTCAACTATTCCAAGGCATCAAGTACATGGTACAGCTCATTACCCCCTATTTATTTTGCCGTAACTAACGATGAAAATAGCATGATCGAAACATTGTCCACCGAGACGTGAAGCCCGAGAACATCTTGCTTGTCGACAAGGAGCTTCACGTGAAGCTTGCCGATTTTGGTCTTGCCAAGATCATCGGGGAGGAGTCGTTCACAACCACCCTGTGTGGTACGCCCAGCTATGTCGCCCCGGAAATATTAGCAGAAGGCAGACATAGGAAGTATACTAAGGCTGTTGACATATGGTCTCTTGGCGTGGTGCTATATATCTGCCTTTGCGGATTTCCTCCCTTCTCGGACGAACTCTACAGCCGCGACTTCCCCTATACTCTTTCGCAACAGATCAAGAGTGGCCGGTTTGACTATCCTTCGCCTTACTGGGATTCAGTAGGCGATCCAGCATGTAAGTCCTTGTCACCATTTCAATATCAACTGAATTTGAAAACTAACATGATTGTGTGTTAGTGGACCTCATTGATCACATGCTGGTTGTGGAGCCGGAGAAGCGTTTCACAGTTGATCAATGTCTTTCACACCCGTGGATAACGCAGAAACCAGTAGGCGTTGCCGACAGCACGGACGGCCTTGTAGCCGGAATCACAGGTTTGGAAATGCAGCGGAGGGGCGCGGTTCGTGAGCGGACAATGCTCAGCTCCATCAACTCGGTGCAAGTCACCAACAAGATCCCGCTTGGCCCCGAGGCAAAGAAGGGCCCTCTCAAAGTTTACTCCAAGAACCCCACCGCCGACACACCAAAGGAAACCCGGCCTGCGGATCAGCGAGATGCGAGAGAGTTTATGGAAATGGGCGGCAAAGGCGACCAGGAATTATTCGGCAACGACTCGACGAGCTTCTACACCAAGACCGAGGCGGTCGCCGCGAAGGGCAACAAGGCGAAAGGAAAGGGCAAGGCAAAGGGCACTGGGAAATAATGGAGGATGACAGGGCATGGTACGATAGGTTGTGTTGAATATATCTAGGGAACCTACGGGATGTGTGACTCGCATGCATGCATGATATATAGCGGGTTATGGGGGCCTTTACGCTCTCACTCTCACTTACCCGTATTAGTTCTTAGATATATCATCTCGTTGAAGGAGTGGTTGCCATTTCGTCTCCTGGTGTGGTCTTTATTTCAAGGTGTTTCTGGGGTTATGGTTTATTCGGACTCTAAAAGGAGGGCGTGTTTCTTATAGGCAGTTCGCATCGTATCGCATCACATATCGCATCACATATCATACCGGAAGGGTACTCGGCTATTATAATATCACATTTACTTGTCTTGGGGGTGTCGCGGTATGGATAATTGGACGTGCTGTTTTAGAAGAGAGTGTTCGTTTCATATTTGGGACTCGAAGATTTGATTCATCACGTAGGTGGGCTATAGTAGAATTGTCACAGTCCTCCCTATCCTTCTCCCCGCTTCTCTACCTAGGTATATACAATATGAGAACATCGCTAATGATTATGGCCTAGTATAGGTGAGACAAATTCAGGTACCTGATAACAATTCTCTCCTCCATCCCCTCTCTTCGAAAACTAGGTAACTACCTAGCTACTAAGCCCACTCATCCCATACCAAGTCGCCTTAGCTTTAGCATATTTCACCTATTAAAAACTGGAAACATGCGACATACAAGGTCGCTTGTTCTTATACTTGCTCTGCTTAATTACATGGCGTGAGCTCGGAGCTGATTGTCTTTGTTGAAGATATACCAACAAAGAAGCTAGACTCTACCGGAATATGCCGCACCGGAAACAAACCTAGATATTCATGACTTACGCATTCTTCTTTGTTTGATCCACGAGGCAAGATCAGAATTGCTTGACTTGAAAGTTGTAGGATATGGGCTCTTACCCGAGACTACGGGTTATCCAAATAAACGAAAATTTTAAGTATCAACGAGATGGATTCATCTCACAATACAGAGGGACAGAATGATGTAGGCAGTAGAACGGAGATGGACTCAAAACCGGGAACTCTCCCGCAGTTCCCACCACCGGAAGCACTGCCAGCCTATGTTAACAGGGCTCTCCCGCCACCACCTGGTTCAAACTCAAGCTCAAGCAATTCGTCTGTATACGGCTCTCCCGTCGAAGGTGCCGGATGGCGACCAACACCAAAAATCCAATTACCCCTAAATCAACAACAAGATGGACCTATCAGCCCTGCGGGGTTTTTAGACGAAGCTGGGCTTGCCATGGTCCAACCGCTTGAGCCAACCACGGTCTCGTCACCGCAAGGGGAGATCGCCTCTCCACAGCCGAGATATCCAGCCCACAGTGTTCTGGCCGTGAAAGATCGCAACGACGATATTGTCAGCCCGGTATCAGCAGGTCTCGCCGGAACCAATTCTCATCAACAATACGAAGTCTCGCCCATCTCCCCTACTGCCTCCGAGTGTAGTCTACACTCGGCAATCTCCGAGTCCGCTCATACGTCTAGCTCGACTCGCAGCTCCTTGGGCTTAATGGATCGGGACATAGCTCTGAGCCGAACCCTGCGAAGACACGGCCTGTACGCGGGAAACCGCAAGACGCACTCCTCAGGGGACTTAGCCGCGGGTGCCCAACCACACTCGCCGCACCACCAGGTCCACCAGATCAACGAGCGCTACAGCGACCCGGGGAGCCCCATCAGCGGCGCCGTGATCCACCCGCCGACGTCGTTCCCCTCGGACCCTAGCCTGCGATCCCGATCCTCGCGCTACTCCAAAGCCCCAGCCCTAGCCCAAGACCAAGAACCCGAAGCACCAGCATCCCAGACTGCAGCAACCGCACCGCAGCACCCCCAAGCCCCCTCCCACAGCAAGTCCGAGAGCGGCGCCAAGCTGGCGCAGACGCCGTCCGCCGGCAGCGCGAGCCGGGTGCAGTTCGCGGCCGCGCGGAGCAACAGCTACTCGACGCGGCCGCGGGCGGGGAGCAAGCGCGCGGCGCGCGCCCCGCCGCCGCCGCTGAAGCTGAGCGAGCGCCCGCTCGTGGACAACTACGTCAAGACGCCGTTTCCGGACCTAGGCGGGGGCGACGCGGAGACGCGGAGGAGCCGCTCGTCGTTTCTGCAGTGGCAGCATATGCATGGGAAGGGTGCGGTGGAGGGGAAGGGGAAGGTGAAGGAAAAAGAAAAGGAGGAGGGGGAGGGCGAAGAGGGGGAGAAAGGAGACCAGAGCGGTGGTGGTGGTGGTGGCAGTACAAGCAGTGCAACGAAGAAACGCAACCGCGTGTCAAGTCTCCCCGGCTTCGGATTTGCACGGTCCTTCAGATCAGGCTCTCTGAATAAAGATAAGAGTGACAGGGATGCTAAGCGCTCGGAGCCGCAGGCCGCGGCTCCGAGCGAGGTCCGGTCAGGCTATGTCTCGACGGGCGGGCCCTCGAGGACGCCGTCAGTGTCCAAGGCTAAGGTGAAGAATATCTTGTCGAAGGCGAAGCAGATCGGGCTGGGCCATGGTCTAGGGTTGGGTATGAGCTCTGAGGAGGCGAAGAAGGAGAGGCGGAGGGAGGAGATGAAACGCCAGATCAGGGTGAGCGAGCCGAGGCGGGAGTTAGGATAGGTGGCTGGGGGCTGGGGTAGTTTTAGATAGATAGGTTGGGGTGGTATATAGAGGCTAGGTTGGAATATGTACATGACCAAGCTTATTTTCAGGAGATCAAGTTCTCGATTACACGATCGGACGCCTCTTTGGTGAAACGGTCTGCCTTCAAGACTAGGCGTTTTCTTCCGGGTGAAAATCCGCCCTTCAGTCTTATGGGAAAAATCAGCTGTGAATGAATCACTTGGCAATGCTTTTGCGTCACCTAATTGGAACGACGAATGGTCCTCGGTCACGACGGGATCCTACATCTGCGGGACAGGTTTTTCTGAAGATAGGTACCTATATAGGGGGTCTAAGCCTCTATGCAGTGACACCGGACAAACTTGCCCGAGGGGGTTAAGTTTTACTTAAAATGAGATGATCTCGATCACAATGGTCATTTTTTATATGTATATAGCCCTGAGAGCACCGTTTACTCCTCCTCGTCTGAAGTAAACCAAGTACACGAGTATAACAATATATTGCTGCCAATCTGAACCTTGCGATGTCGGATTCAGCTAAAAGTCCCCTTCGAAGATTCCCAAGTGTGAATCCAGTATCCAAAACATCATGCCTTAATTACAAGTAAGTTTAGTAAGTTTTCAATTAATTATTTTGGTTTCTATTTATGTTTAACCCAATAATCACCTGGAGAAGTGCTAAGGATTACTGTCAAGACGGCGACGGATCAAGTGCGATGCACTACGACCAGCGTGCACCCAGTGTGTACGCACAGGAAGGGAATGTACTGGCTACCTTGAAAAGGTAATTGCAATCTTAATCCACAATATCGCCTACCCATGTCTAACGCCGTCTATCAGCGAGTCAATAGAATTGCTCCCACCCGGATTCCATTGCGACGACGATCGCCTTCTGGTTCAGGCTATGGAGCACCTAAAATACCAGATCATAAAATATTGCACCAAGAGCAAGGAGATTCTCATAAGTCTGCTCACGAGGGAGATAGCGACGAGGATATGAAAACGGCCGTTGCAAGTCTCTTTGATGCGAGGACAGAAGGTTACATTACCACATTTGCGTATAAGATATTCAAGAGTATTGGAGCAGACAAGTTGGATGATGAAACAATTGACAGGCTGTCAATCACTCTCCCAGAACTTTTGAAAGTTCTGGAACTCAGTCTTTCCTGGGAAAGCTCATCTCATGTGGTGCTCATATACAGGCATCGGGAGTAAGTTTCAGTATTTGCAAAATGGTGATAGTGACTAACCCTTAAACTAGCGCAATTGCTACGTCCTTCAAGGAAATTTACCAGCAGACGAAGGAGTTGGACACAGATGTTAATGTCACACAGGAACCACAACCGACGCAAATCATAAATCGATGGCTTACGTCTACAGGAGAGGAGGCAGTCGAAGAATGCTGTATAGATTTGGTGGTGGATCATCCGACAGAGGACGACCTCAGAACTCAAGGACACAGAGACACCAGTGAGAATGAAGACCTAAATATTCTAGAATACGAAGAATCTAGGAAGCTAGTCTCTGGAGAACCTGGCTATTTATGGCTTCTTGACCAATTACGCAGAGAAGCAGTTCTGGCAAGGGCCGAGCCGGATACTTTGCGTGAGATCAGAGATATCGTCTTCCGTGGGATCGGAGATATGGTCTTGCGGGCCGTCCCTGGGACGACTTATCCCAGACGAGAGAAGCCTGCCGAGGAGACTAGAGTAATTTACACCGTCCATTGGGATATATTAGCATTTCTTCGCCAGCAAGGCTACGGCGTTATGAACGAACAGGCCATCTTTGACGCTATTACGTTGACAGGATCCGATATAGATGCACAAGCCCTCAGCTGTCGGCAATATATGGCACAAGCATGGCCATCAACCGGGCTGCAGACCCTTAAGCTCCTTCAAGGGATGCTGAGGAGCGAGAATCATGGAATGAAACTCCATTGTGAGTGAAATCTCTCCAGCTAATACACTGTGCACCGGACTTACTGAAGTTGATGATACCTAGTTGATGCTCCCAGTAAACTTACCCTTGAAGCTTCAATCCACGGTACATCGGTTCTTGTAGCAGCCTTAGGGGTGCCGGGTTTTGTTGTGGAAATAGGGGAGCAAATTGCATGGCTAGGTGCTGCTCTGCAACCCTCGCCAATCGCGGTCGGAGTCACCTACTGTACTCCATACGTGGATAAAATTACGCCTATAAGCCATGAAGTATTAGAGATACGGTGCTGTATCAAGTACAAACTGCGGAGGAGTGAGATAGGAAAGCAGTACTCAAACGGACGATGCTGGCACAATTTATTCGCCAACCCAGTTATCGTCCAAGGATTTCCTATTCTCCGCAGAGCTGAAGAAGGCACAGGGTTGGAGGTACCGCTCGACATGCTGGTCGCGTTGACAAGGACACAGTATATTGATACATTCATGTCAAAAGTCTTCGTCAAGGGGTTCTCCACCATGCTAGTTCCGACTAAACAATCGGATAATTTGGTCATCTGGCACTTGCTCTACAATAAACACCCTAATGAACGAATATCATATCTTGATTGTCACATCGAACATGCGGATATCCATATAACAAGGCTCGAACAATGTCGTCACATTTTAGGATGGTGTTCTGGCGCCGTTTCCATTATTGGTTTGTTTGTCGTTTCTCGAATAACCGATGTACATGCTAATGATGGATATTAGGAACACTTCAAGCGCCATATAGCATAAGCAAATCAAGGCTGCCCAATACATATTCTGGTTGTGCTCTAGAAAAAGCCGAGATCTCGGGAGGGCAGTTTGTCACGGGCACCGCAGCCTTCATATTCGGCAACAAGGAGAAGCCGGTCCATATATCTAGGTCTGGATACTTCACCAAACTACAATGGATATCGACCAAGTACTTTGTTTTCTGGGACGAAGAAGAAAAAAAAGGCTGGCTAGTAAATGGAGCGCGTACCTTGCTTCATATCCTTCGGGCGTCATTAGAGCACAGCAAGCGTAAATTCAAGTCAGCATGGTTGCTAGACCCAAGCGCCTTGAGCGATACGACTGACCCATTGAAATCCGACTCGGCCCTTGAGATATTGATCAATGAGAAGAATCGTGATCTCAAGCTCTACGTAGATAAGACTGAAGTCTACGATGAAGAGACCAAAGAGGGACAAAAGAGCAGTATGGTGCTAAGAAGGCAAACTCGACACCATCGGCTAGAAGATCGAGTAGAACACATTTATAATATCCTAGAGAAACTGATCGACCACCAGAGTGACGCAGAGCGACGGAACGGGCTACAAATCAATCCGCGCCCACGTCGACAGCTAGAAGGATGGGACTTCAAAGATTTAGCCATGGACGGAGATCCATTCTTCTCTCGAGTTGCTACCCTCCAAACCATTGGAAAAGGATGGGTTGATTTCACTCGAGCAATACACGCGGTCACATTATTTGGCCGCGGCTTTGGTGAGTTGATTCAAATACAGCCTACCACAGCGGCGGTGGCGCTTTGCCCTCAGTGGTCTTTGCTACCAAGCGGGAGGTACTACCTTGCCGCGTGCGTGTCGGACCTTCTGGAGGTCATGGAAAATGATGGCGATCCAACATCTAATCCGAGACGACTATGCCAAGATATCGCCTGGCACATGAATCAAGCAACCTTCGATACTTGTCCCTGCACCGGTGGCGTCACACGAAAACACCACGATCCAGTTCAGGTACTGTTTCCTTCCAAGTTCATGCGCAACCTCAAGAAGAAATCGCACGTCAAACTTGAAGATCGAGGCGCGGTAATATTCGGACACAACAAGAATCTTCACTGGCACTGGAAGGACAATGGCGATCCTGTAAAAGGTGATCCTCCACCAGTGCTGGATATTGCCGCAGACGCCTTCGATGATAGCGGGCTTGGGTCGAGTTTGAACTCATCTGGTGACTGTTCTACCCCTGACCCGAGTAGTGTTGCTTCTATAGCAAGCGATGCTCCTTCGCCTAGCAAGTCACTATCTCCTCCGACTGACCCTCAGGGGAGAGCCTTGAGGAGTCCGAAACGTCGTTTACAGGATATGTTCGGGTCGGGGAGCAAGCGAGTAAAATACTAGTGGCTCTTTTGCATGAATCTCGGTAATAGCCCAGTCTTAGTCCGGGCCAAAGCAAGTGACTCAATCTCTATACCATCTAGATGCCCCAATATTATGACGCTTGCTTCAATTCATCTGATGATAAAACTTCCTACTGCAGCGTCCGAAAAGTCATTATCTGTCCGTTCAAATTCAGCCACACCGACGCGGAGATGATATCTGTCTTGGTCCCTGCCATGTTCTCGTAGAACGAGAAAGTGCTGCACCCCAGATATTTTGCTAGTCCCCAGCAACAGGCATTGAACCATGTCACCATCTTCGAGTTCTTCACCCTCCGCTTGAGGACAATCTGCCCAGAGCAGGCAACGCCGGTGGGAGCCCTGGGGACCCAGGCCCAAATCAAGATAATATTCATTTCTACTTCGAAAGTCATCTCGTTCCTTCGTCACAAACACAGGTAGAAAAGCACCTTCTATCACTATTTGGCCAGAAACAGGACCGAATTCCGATCCGCTCATTATTGTGCTGAATGTTCTATACTGATGGATGCGGACTCGAATATCTTGTATGAAATCTTCCGTTGCCTGGGAATAGCTCATGCTACAGTCGGTACCACCATCGTGCTTTTCAACGCGCGAAATCCAGGACCATGTGGGCGAGATTTTGGATCGTGAGGTAGAAGGAGAGGATCTTGGACCCCCTGTCCATAGCAAACTCCGCGACAGATCCCGAGCCCAAAGACCCGCCAGATACTGATCTTTCGTGACTCGCTGAAACATTTGAGCTAACCCAGCAAGAGCATAATACCTATCTAAAGGTTTTGTGACTAGCAGACTTGAATAATTACTCGCTAGCTTAAGCCAAAGATAGTATAGGTACCCTAATGATGATTGCTGCGTGCCTGTACTTTGGCAAATGCGCGAAGAAAATTCATGCGTCCAAGACCGGTACAAACGGTTAACACTAGCTCTTGCACCTATAGCATACTCGCCACTTGTGGAACAATCATTCGTAGTCTCCGATTCAATAATGCACTCACAAGCATACGAGCAGTTGCACTCCCAAACCAGCTCCGAGAGAGTAAAATGGAGGGTTCGGCGGGCTAGAAGACGTTCTTGTAAGACCCAAGCGCGGTCTAGAAGAGGTGCATACTGCCAGCGCCTTCTTCGAAGGTCACCGCATATATATTCGTGGTCTATTGTATGGGATTGTCGTATGTGTACTTCCGATTTTTCCTTGTTATCGGCTATTAGCTTAAACGATTGCACTGGAAAGGTAGATTTGTGATTGGTTGAGAAGTATCGGTCAACGAAGAGACGATGCGAGCTGTCAGGGGCATAAGTCGTGGCAATATTGAGAAACGATCCGGCATAAATATCAGCCATTTTCATAGACTGGACTTGCCAATCTGACTCATCATCTTGGACGATGCAGAGCGAGTCGATCCAGATATATCGGTAGCCGGACATCCTGACAAGGCTGAATACATCCTGAAACAGAGGACATATCTCATTAAATGTAAGCCCTCTTTTCCTAGCTTGAAGTGTTGCCGTAGTAGTGGTTGTTGGGCTTTTTGCTGCATTCTGGCCCCGGCAATGACTGAGGGTAATATATTTCCCATACTCTGTGTTCATTGTTTCTAATAGTCTTGGCTCTGGCCTAGAAAGATCTATAACACGATCTGGAAGTTTTGTCAGAGATCTAGTGCAGGAAGAATGATCTCTCTCGCATCTTGTCATCCAGTTGTTTAACCTTTCCAGTGCTACGTCAAAAGTCAGGGTTCGACCGACGGGCCTGGCGCGACCAAAGGCTGGATGAAAAGGAGTATCGCCTAATCAATTTAGCAGATAAATCTTCTTGTTAGGAATGATGGGTATAGACCTTGATCAGTGAAAAGCTCGATTCGAAGACGACAGTTAGAGAAGTAAGTGTTGAAGTCTTCGAAAGATCTCCAGAGAACAAGGCCTCTGCCTGGAACCGGTATAACATGAAGTCTTTCCCTTAAATCGCCAGCCTCTCCACCAACACGACCAGAAAAATCAGCGCGATGTCCCCAGAAAAGCTGTGTGCCTCTATCAATGAGCGAGCAATAGATGCAGCCCAAGGCAGCTGCAGCTTTTAACTCGGAGAACTCGATGCTGATATATCTAACTGCTCCACTACCACCGTCTTCAAAAAGACTATAGATTAAATCACGGCACACGTCACATTTTGGGCTGGAAGAAGGCGCAGGGCCAGTCAGGTGGGAGCCCATTATACGTTTCTTTTGCCGATGAGGATCAGCTTGGACAAGAGGGTTGACTGAGAAGAGGGGTCCGCAGGCATAGATAATAAAAACTCCTCAGGCTAATCGGAGAAAAAGCTCCGAGTAGTTAGATACATCAAGTCATGAAGGCTGTGTAGATTTTGGGGGCAGTAAGATGGCCAGCTGAGAAGTCAATTCTTCATAATCTTAATTTTTAAAAGCATATTGTTTGTTTATTTTTCCCGTTTTGTGCATAATGAGGATGTATGAAGATGGCGTGGAAACATCCAATCTTGGAGGCTCACATACTAAATTCGTATGATTCGCAAATAGGCAAGAAAACCTGATCCTGTTCAATGATGAATAGGTCAAGGACTGTTGTGTAGATTCGGTTTAGTACCAACAGTGAGCGTGGCTATTGGGATGTTGATGTTGCTATCAGATTACCAGCTGCGTCTTACGGACATGGATTTTTTTGGGGGGTCTTGATGAAATTGATTACATAATACAGCTATGTACCTGGTTAGCCAAACCCTCATTCCAAGTTCGGGTCTTTGATAGATCCAGGCTTCGGTACAGAATTAGCGATCTCGCCGCATTTCTTGCACTTCCGGTTATCTTCGCTTGACATGAACTTTTCAATAGCGGCCTTGATCTGGGTGCCGAGATCGGTGCAGTGGAAGGCAGCTTCGTGCACGATATCGCTGCACTCCTGGCAGTACCAACGCATGCGGTCGATGGTGTCTTGCGGCCGCTTCTGCTCGAGCACCACACCCACGGTGTCGGTGAAGCGGACCGGGTTATGAGGGGTGTTCCCTGGAAGGAGAAACATGTCGCCCTCCCGGATGATGATGTCCTTGAACTTGCCGTCATCGACGACCTTCAGCATCATGGCCCCCTTGTACTGGTAGAACCACTCCGGGGTCTGGTTGATGTGGTAGTCCGTCCGGGCGTTGGGACCACCGACGATCTAAGAAATACAACAATACCAGTCAGTTATGACCGCCAGTCAAGAAGACTCAAGGTTTAGCAAATGAGTTTGCGCACCATGACGGTGAAGTCTTCGTTATAGACGCAGTAGTTATTGACAGGCGGTTTCAGGAGATGGGAGTTCTCCTCGAGCCTTGGCTGCTCGTTAGCCGGACCCACGCTACGCACTCCGAGAACCTTGTTGGCTTACCACTTCGGGAGGTTAACTGGCGTAGAAAGCATTTTGGTTGGTTAGAATAGAATTCGATCACGGCTTGTGGAGTTTTCTATGAGGCAATGGATTGGCAAACACAGTGATTCCTAAATGCGATGACAGTGCCCTCTGTTGTTACGAAGGTGATTGTAATGCTTTTAGGGTACGGAGTTGTGACGTTGTCGGGGTTTGAATATGAGTTGTCAACAAACTCCCGCATTCAACTTGCCATTAGTCATACAGATGTGATAGGAGTTAAGCTATTCTTCCGCGAGATGCCGCTTCTATCCCGACGTTTGAAAGAAAAAGAGGTTCCATGACCCCACCCCCACCTGTGCTTAGATAATCTTATTGGAAATGTATTATTAGACCTATGCAGCATTTTTATGCAAAAAATAAATAACTTAAAATGATGTCGAAAACTGCTACATTAGCATTCAAATCGTTGGCAACTCAACGGCCGTCAAAGAGTCAACACCATGATCCGACAAGGACTTAGTCGCATCGATATCCTTAAGTGAAGTGGACGAAGAGCGGGCTAGATTAGCTGCTAGGCCTTGGATAACGATATTTGACCTGCTACCAGATGCAGCTGCTTGCCGGAACAAGCTCGCGGGATCCTCAGCCGCGGTCCTTGACAACTTGGTTTGCTGTAATTATGGGCTGTTGGAAGTCCACGAAGAGAGGTTGCAATAATTGCTTTGTGAGCATATGATCGCGTTTATTGGCAAAATCCTCTGGCGTCCTAGCCCCCACGAGGAGTTGGGTCTTATCA
This sequence comes from Hypoxylon fuscum, assembly GCA_022578945.1. Taxonomy (NCBI): domain Eukaryota; kingdom Fungi; phylum Ascomycota; class Sordariomycetes; order Xylariales; family Hypoxylaceae; genus Hypoxylon; species Hypoxylon fuscum. Next base: position 21,454 of record MU400075.1, read on the forward strand.
GCAGTAAGCAAGGGAGCTGAGGGGCCGCAGTATATACCTATCTAGCAAGGCTAGGAACTTCAATGTCTTCTTTGATCGGGTACATATCACGAGACTTTTCTCGTACGATGCGATACTTCTCTTTCTCAGCGATGATGCCGATGTTTCGCATCCATCCAACATCGAGGTAGACTGCCTTTTCGCCTTGGTTCACGCGGTAGCGCACCAACGCATCATGATAGGTGGTGCAGTCAGCAGCATAGTTGCTCTAACTACTACTGCCGTATGTTCCAACTAGGGAGGAGAGCAGCACATAAAGGTCGAGGTCCCGAGGTAAAAGCTCGTAGAGGTTCCAAGACGAACTTGTGTTTGCTTAGGCCTAGGTATATAACACTCGGCGAAAGAGCCATCTTACCCGTAGATCTTTCCGGCCCGAAGCCTTTCGAACAATCCATCCTTTCCGGCTTTAGATTCTTCGACCGGCGCCACTTATCCTAGGTATTCCCTTTCAGTCAGTTGGTCCACCTACCGACACCTTAATATTGCTCTAGCATCCAGACAAGATGGGCCTAATGCAGGAACTAATAAGGGCTGCTGCTTATGCCACTTACCTTCTTGTGCCCTATGTGAGGCTATGACAGCTTCGATTGGAAAAATTTGTGCTGACTTCGTGCAAGTTGTTCATTATTGCAACATATCGCATTCGACTACATCCCTTGAAGGGATACCCGGGGCCTGTGCTTGCCAAGTTGACAGACTGCTATGGAGGCTACCAGGCCGTTAAAAAACGAACGCATCTCGATGTATGGCAGGGTCATAAGCAGCACGGTAAGAGACTCGCAATCCTCTATATGCTTTCTGACGACTGACTGACCTTGAATTTCCTACAGGCCCCGTAGTTCGCTACGGCCCAAATAGACTCTTATTTAACTCGGCCACAGCTGTGCAAGGTAGGTAGGTGTTGCATCACCCGGTCCATTAAAGCACTAGGACACTAAGACAACTTAGACATCTACCAGAATCCGAATTTCACTAAATCGCAGCTATATGTTCATTCCCGTTTGGGCAGCGGGAGCAGCATTGTCAGTACCATAGATAAAGACCATCACCGCCATAAACGACATTTATATGTCCAGGCTCTGAGTGATCGGTCGATGCGGATGTTTGAGCCTACAGTCCTAGAGCATCTCGACGGCTTCCTGAAGCTCGTGCTGCAATCATGCAACAGCTTCACGCCTACCGAAATGACCAGTCGGTGCCAATACCTGGGATTCGACGTGATTGGGAGTCTTGCTCTTGGACAACGTCTCAACCTGCAGACGGAGGAGAAGAACCGCGTTATTCTCAGGTTGCTCATAGCGGCAAAGACTCAAGTTAACATCCTCATGCATCTACCTGCTTTTTGTTTCCTTAGTCCTGTTCTCCGGGCTTTGCCCTCGCGCCAGGGCCGCCAATTCAGGAGTGCCCTAACGGACATATTCATGGCACGCAAGACCCAGGAAAGCGAGCAGCAGGATTTATATTCCATTCTCTCCGGCCCGGCGACTGAGGACATCTTCGAGAACATAACGGGTGAAATTGTCTTCTTTATGACAGCAGGTACGTGGCCGATATGATCTCGTAGCGTTAATGCATTCTTTTCATTGACAGCTAGAAATTAGGAGGCACTCCACCAGCTACGATCATATGTGCTCTCCTCTTCTATCTTTCTCGTTATCCTGAATGCTACAAAGCCTTGGCACACGAGATACGCTCTACGTTTTCGAGTAGCAAGGAAATCCGATCGGGTTCCCAATTGGCAAGTTGCAAGTATTTGCGGGCGTGCATCGAAGAGTCGATGCGTATCAATCCACCAGCATTGGCTACGTTATGGCGAGAGCAAGCAGAAGATAGCCACGGTCCAGTGACTGTAGATGGACACGCGGTGCCAAGAGGCACACAAGTCGGCGTCAATATCTATGCTCTGCACCACAACGAGGATTATTTCCCCGACCCATTCGCATTCAAACCAGAGCGTTGGCTCGAGACCAGTGGATCGATGACCTCAGAGGACAGCGCTCGGTCCAAGAGTCAGAAGGCATTTATTCCATTCATCGTTGGTCCTCGTGCATGTGCCGGGAAGGCAATGGTATACCTTGAAGTTAGCCTCGCCGTGGCGAAAATCCTTTGGTTCTTTGACTTCGAGACCGCGCCGGGACCACTAGGTAAAGTTGGTGAGGGTGAGCCTGGCAATACGAACGGAAGGCATCGTGTCAATGAGTTCCAGATGCTTGATGTCTTTAATTCTCACCATCGCGGACCGAACTTGTTATTTCGGACCCGTGGCGATTTCTATTCAGAGCTTGTGTAGCAAGATGACTCGGTGGGTACATAGGCATAGTGGTGGTTGGGGAAAAGACTAGAATTAGCGAGCTAGACCTGCTGTTTGCGCAGTATTTTTGAATCAACTTGCAGAAGAGATAGAACACTCGGGGGTAAGGAGGGTTCTCTGGGAAGGCCTGCTGCTTAGCTTCATCCTGTTCACCTTCGGGTTCCCGTTCTTCGTAGATTCAGAAATGGCTGAAAGTTGCAATTAATCAATTGTATCCCACTCATTAAATATGTTGTAGTGCTTGAGCTTACCGTTTTCCCTCAAGGTCCGTTCTTTTGCATAACGATGGCATAAATACAGCTACTCCGCACGTGGCTGATCATAGACTACCATGTAAGCCTGGGCAAAAGCAGCAAATACGCGATACGGATAAGCTTACCCATGAGCGTGTATCCAGAAATGCGCATGCGCGAAAGAGGAAACCCCTGGTCCCTGTTTGGCCCCTTACGCCATCTTGTATCCCTGGAGTAGTCCTATTGAGGAAAGGTTTCACAGAAGCTCTGGGGGGTGTTTGGGATCAACGCCTATCAACACCAAAGATCTGACACAATCGTCACGTTGCCTACTGCAGTGAGCACATTTAAGCAAATTTCGAGACCAATTTAAGAGTCGACGAAGTCCATTTGAACCTTTACCCTCTCTATTTGCTACTTTCTCTATCTTCATCCATACTGAACTTGCATCGTCGCGATAGTGTAGTGCCGCTTCGTAACCCTTTCCCCAGATCGCCATCGCAATGGATCATTCGCATATGGATCACTCGAAAATGGATCATGGCAACATGGGCCATGGAGATATGGGCCACGGCGACATGCCGATGCCGATGTGCAACATGAATGTCAGTACCTACATACAGCATATTCTAGTCTCATGCACGATGAGTTGAACTGCGCCAACCTGCGATCGTGCCCAGCGCCACGGAATCCATGCCAAACCCATCTAGCTTCACTCCCATTGGGTATCGATGAAAAAAGGACTAGAAAACGATCTAACTTGGCTTGTTGCGCTAGATGCTCTTCACCTGGGACACCACGAATCTGTGCATCGTCTTCCGGCAGTGGCACATCCGCGGTACGGCATCGCTGGTCTTCAGTCTGCTGGCCATCATCGCCATCTGTGCCGGCTACGAGGCGCTTCGCGAGGGAATCAGACGCTACGAGAGCTTCGAAGCCGCCAAGCAGGATGCTGCTCCTCGTGAGTCCAACCCATATTCCATCCTCACATTGCCTTTGCCAAACTCGGCTCTGCACACTCCAATTGCCCCTTCCATTGTCCCGGCTACCTACCTAGTCAGTAATTGGTGTATGCCGTGCCGTGTGCGAGACGTGGTACGGCGTACGCTACTGCACACTTGACGATGCATGCCCTTTTCATTGGCACGCCTTTTGGGAAGTCCTGGGCTAAGATCTTGCCGTTGCGATCCATCAAGACGACCCGAATGCTGAGACCACGACGTTACTTGGGGTAGGACGAAGCAGCTCAGCCGACGCGATCGGACGACGGGCCCATATCATCAAGTCGGTGCTCTACGCTGTACAGAATTTCTACGCCTTCATGATTATGTGAGTAGGACCCTTGTTTTGCATTAACCCTTCCATAAAATTGGCCGTCTTTGGCACTGATAGTTCTGGCAAAATGAATAGGCTACTCTTCATGACCTATAACGGCTTCGTCATGTTTGCCGTCGCTATCGGAGCTGGTCTCGGGTACTATTTTTTCGGCTCGCATACGAAAGTTCGCAAAGAGACGGCATGTCACTAGGCGCATGAAGCTTCATACGTGTAATATAACATGGATACAGAGGAAGCGTGGAGTCAATCCCGCAAAGATGCTTTATGGCGGGGGAAATAGTGGTGATCAATACCGTTAGAGGCACAATATAATGTCCGTCACCAGTGGATTTCGAATAAAAGACGGCTTGAGCCTAGTCTAATTCTACGCACAAGATGCAATACCTCTTGATGCAATTCACACCCGTTCTAAATCTTTGCATCCTTAACCTCGTCTTTGATCGCTTCTTGTCCTACCTCCTTTCTTTTCTTGTCGGGGAGTCGGCCCGCCTCCTCTAGTCTTTTTAAGATCTTCTCGTCCCCGTAATGGTCATTATGCTCGAACTCGGGCTCCTCGTCATAAGCGATTCTCGCGGCATCAACTAACATTCGTCCCGTGAGGCCCCAAACCAGAAAACGCTGCACAGTGTCTTCCTCTTCTTCTAACTCGTCTGCTAGGGCAGCTTGACCGCCCTCCCGTATTTTCGGTTTTGTTACCTTTTGGTTGTTCACCGGTACGTGAAAGTTATGTACCCGCCACGGCTCGCTGTGCCAGTGGTTCCAGTACCCATCATACCAGTCACCCGGCGGTATTGTCTCTCCCTCTCGCGGCTCGTCCTTCGCCTTCAAAAAGTTGTGGAATGGGCCACTAAAGACTGCTGCGACTTCCTTCGCATCAAGTCGGGGCATCATGCTCTCATCCACCAAGGCTTTCGGCTTCCCGGGCACGTCGTCCGCATGTAGGAATGCTACGCATGGCCGCACTGCCATTTCGGTCTTTGCCAGACTACACGGTAGGCAGCAGAGCGGCTCTATTCGAAAAGGTTTTAGGATCTTGGCATCGTCCATGGGAAGGCCTATTTCCTCCCATGCTTCTCGTCGGGCTATCTGATCTACCGTTGGGAAGGAATGTGTTAGTTGCATGAAATTTTGCAGTTCACAAGGTAGGTAGCTTTCGTCTTGCACTTACATGGCGATTCCGCTAAAGAATCTGCTTTCCCACCGGGAAAAGCCGCGTGACCTAATTCGAACATCAAACAAATCAGATCCACGTTCTTTACTTTGAAGGTATGTCGGTTATCACCATACCGGAGAAATTCCGTAAACTCGCCGCCCGCATCGTGATCACGACTCTTAGATCGCCTTTCCGGTCCGCAAACAGCAGAATCAGCACGGCGGCGCGCCGAGATACCGGCAAATGATCCCAGGTCGGGAACGGCGGGGGCTTGTAGGCGCGCAGACGCGCGAGGGCGGCCTTTGAGCGCATGAGCATGTTGAATTCTCTCTTATCTGTTTGTCCCGTCACGCTCCCATACAAAGCATGTTCATATATAAAAAATAGGTTGGGGATATACGGGCGCAGATACGGGATAGATAGATTTAGATTGCGACTATACTAACCGCCGAGACTGCATTTAACGGAGCCATGGTCGACGCATCCCAATAATACGAAGCTAGGTCGGGCGGTTCGGAGGTCGGCTGACGCTGACGCTGGTGCTGGTGTAAGTCGAGCGAGAGGGCGAGATCGGCCGGGAGGGCGGTCGAAGGTTGGGTGGTAGAGTTGCGGATGCTTTGTAGGATCTCGGCCGTCTCGAGCTCCGTCAGGGGAGGCGAGTTGTCTCTCTTGGTCGTGGCGGTGGAGATCCCGTCGGCAGTGCTCATCGTGAAAGGAAGGTGTACATGTCACCGTTTTCGGGATATGTTCCGGGCCTTTTTTATTTTATTTTCTGAGGTCATTTAGGTGCTGGGAGTCGTCCGCTGTGGACCTGTCAGACGTATCACATCCGCGGGGTACCCCACGTTAGCTTGGTGCTTACGAAGGCTCGGGTTAAAATTATAAAACATCGGCGGATATACCAGCCACAGTATAAGTTATATATTTTATACTATTATATAAAACTTTATTATATTAATTTATTTATTAATTTTATTATTTAAAATATTTTTTATAATAAAATTATATTTATAATATTTTATAATATTTTTTAATTTTATATATTTATTTATTTATTTTTTAATATAATTTTTATTATTATTTATAAAAATATTTTTTAAATAAATTTTTTAAATTTTTTTTTTAAAATTATTTAATAATTATAATTTTTTAAAATATTAATTATTTTTTTTTTAAATAAATAATTTAAATTATATTATTTTATATTTTATTTATAAATTATTATAAAAAATTTATAAAATAAAATTATTATTTTTAAATTTATATTTTTTTAATTATTATATAAAATTTAATTAAATTAATTTTTTAAATATTAATTTTAAATTAAAATTAAAAAAATTTAATAATTAAAAAATTAAATAAATTAAATAATTAAATAAATATTTTAATATTAATTTTTTTTTATTTTTTTTTATATTAAAATAATATATAAATTAAAATATTATTTTTTTAAATAATAAATTTAATATTAAAATATTTTTTTATAATATTTAATTTAATTAATTTTATTAATTTTATTAATATAAATTTAAATTTTTTTAATAATAATAAATTTTTATATAAATTTATAATTATTTTTATAATAATTTAAATTAAATTATTTAAAAATTATTTTAAATTTTTATTTTTATTTAATTATTAATTTAATTTAATTATTATATTATATATTTTAATTAATAATAATAAAAAAATTTTTTATAATATAAAAAATAATTTTAAAATATAAATTTTTAATAATTTTTTTATTTTTTTTATATAATATAAATATTATAAATTTTTTAAAATTAATATTATATTTATTATTTATTTTAATTAATAATTAATTTAATTAATATTTTATTATTTTATATTATTTTTATATAATTATTAATTATTTAATTTTTAATATATATTATAAAATTATATTATATAAATTTTTAAAAATTATTTAATTTTAATTTTATAATATATTTAATAAAATAAAATAATTAAATTTTAAATATATAATAAATTATTTTTTATAAAAAAATATTATTATTAAAATTTTATTTTTTTTAAATAATTTTAATAATTTAATAAATAAATTATTTTTTAATTATATTATTTTTAATAATTATATTAATTATTTTTTAAATTTTATTTTTTAATTTAAAAAATTAATTAATATATTTTTAATTTTTTATATAATATTTTAATATAAAATTATTAATAATATAATTTTAATTTTTTATTTTTATTAATAATTTAATAATAATTAATAAATTTAATTTAATAATTTTTTAAATTTTTTTTTAATAATATTTTTAATATATAAAATTAAAACTTATATATATAATTTAAAATTAATAAAATTTTTAAATTTTTTTAATTATATTAAAATTAAAAATTAAAATATTTTAATATAAATTTTATAAAATAATATTTTTAAAAAAATAATATTATTTTTTTTAAAAAATAAAAATTTAAAATTATTTTATATATTATAATTATATTATAATTAATATATTTATTAATATTTTATAATTTTATTATATAAATTTATAAATTATTAATTAAAATATATATAATTTTAATTAATTTAAAAATATAATTTTTATATATTAATAATAATATTTATATT
>MU400076.1:0-28293 GCA_022578945.1 Hypoxylon fuscum
AAATTATTATATAATTAATAATATTTAATTATTTATTTATTTTATAAAAAATTAAATATTAAATTATTAATATTTTTATATATAATTATTAATAACTAAGTGTAATTCTTACCGATTAAAATTAATATAATTAAATTTTTAATTTTAATATAATTATACGTCCGGACCTCGGTAACCATAACACGTACTATGTAATTAACCACACCACGCCACCATCGCGACCGGCGACTGGCTGTCATCACCACCACCACCACCTTCGAGCTTCAAGCTTCGAGCTTTGCGCGAAGTACCGTAGAATCTGCTCCTGAAGTTAGGGATTTATAATGCCCTCGGGGTGCCCACTTGTAACATTTATATTTCGCCACTTTTCAGTAGCTTATTTTTCAAATTAAACCCATATTTCATTATAAAAACATAATTCCCCGATGATATAATTCTTGCTTCATGATACTTTGCACTCCTTCGGGAAATCCGGCAGGAACGCTTGGGCACGTCCCTGGTGAAGGACCCGGCTCTACTATGACCCCATTGACTATCAAAGCAGATCTATCTTCAATCGCGCTGATCTGGTTGGCAGCACATGTCGACGACATAAACCTCAGGTAGCAGGTCATTGGATAAGTGGGTGGCGGTATGAATGTTTGGTTGGACTCAAATAGGCCATCCGTCGAGTAGTTGCTTGTTACCACTATCTTTCCTGTGGCGATATCCCTTCCCTGCATGGAACGGCGTACGATGTGATAGGCTTCCTTGGGCTTGTAAGCTGGAACCATGTGGCCGGATTGATAGACACGGGTGAAAGAAAACAAGCCATGCTGGCGGACTTGTCCAACTGGATCGGGCAGATCAGGATCGTCCAGAGTAACACTGGCATATCCAGCAGCACTGAACTCGTCGCTTTGGGAGTACTCTACACTCAGGCTTGCTCGCTCGCCACCGATCCAGTTGCAAGCGAAGTCTCTGTCCCCATACACCATAGCGACTTGGATGCCGGAATCCAACAAGGTAGCAATGTCTTCAAAATAGCCTCTGGGATCTTGCCTCGGGTAGTCACCCGTGAGATTGAACGCCTTTCCAACCGTGTTGGAAAGGACGGTGAAGTTAACAGGCACGCCCAATTCCTCGAGCACCTGCTCATCGGCGAGGTAATCCAGAAACTCGAATCCAGGGAATGCATCCAGGTAACAATGAGCGATGTCGTAAAAAGCCCACTTCTTACGGGCTGCATACAGACCTTCCACTTCATTCTGGCAGAAGTCGCTGGCTAACTCGCATGCGATATTAACATCGGTCGCATTGCCATACATGCCTGGATCCTGTCCTCTGGCGACATGGTGACACCTGCGGATCAGATCTTGACAGCCGTCTTTCCGGAAATATGCCACAAGAGCAGATTGGTACTCATCGAGGGTGATGCCATCAATGCCATAGGCATTCCTGTCATAGGCATATTCTGGTGCAGACGTCTCTTGAACGTACAAGTCCACACACCCGTTAATGATGCCAAGCGTTGTGAAATTGAGAACCTTTGCACCCTGCAAGGAGCTGCTGCGGATTCGAGCGTTCTGTTCATAGATAAACCCAGCAAAGCTCGGCCCATACCTGCCACCGTATGATTCCGTCCAGATGCTTATCGAGTCGTCGCTGGAGGTATGCTCAGGGAAATCTTGTAACCACACTTGCAGAAAATTCCAGAAATGCCGCGCAGCGTTTTCGGTAGTATTGGCGGTCGAGTTGGTGTCCTGGCTGCTGAAATTTCCCGGGATCAAGGTTGGGTCTCCCTCGCCCGGTTCATTGAAACCATCAACGGTGATGTTGCCGGTCTTCAGGTCCAACATTCCAGGCGTCAGTATATCGTAACTGAAGCCTGTTTGGACGGGCTGGTCGACGTAGAGCACATTATAATCGAGGTTCCAAGACAAAGGGTTGGGTTCAGGGGCAATCGTCCCATTAATGTGGCATGGTCCGTTCTCAGTAAACAGACCGAGTATAGAGGACGCTCCGGGCCCACCGTTCATCCAAATGATCAGAGGAGAGCCTTCGGCATTATTCTGCGACCTGAAGTACCAGAAGAATGTGTGAACAGGATAGTCATGTTCCACCCCACTCATGGAATTGGGTTCGAAATTCACGTAGCCAGCGTATGAAGTGGTCTCCCCGCATATACCTGGCTGGAGAAAAAAATTGGTCAGCAGTTGTATTCAAGGAATAAATCCAGTAGTACCTGCTGTTGAACATACTCGCACTTCCTTATAGGATATGTTCACGTTCTGGAAGATGTCCAGTGTTGCAGCAGTTGTCTTGATGGTTTCTCCTGGCGGTTGCAGTGCACCAAGTGCACCGAACAGGAACAAGGCAATACCAAGCCACAATAGCATACTGTAGAAATTAAAGTGCAGGTAGGACTGAGTAAAGGGCAGTTTGAATATAATATAAACTATGATGTCTTGGTTATCTGGTAGACCTGGAGTATACTATTTGAATGTAAGGTTGGAATGATCCAGAAGAATTTATAGTTCAAGAATAGAGTGTCGGCAACAAGCAGTTTCGAGACTATGAACCATACTGTGCGCATTCGGCGTCGCCATAAATCATGTAGCACCCGAGCGGAGCAAGGTTGGATTAGGTACACAGTCGGCTTGATTGGCTTCCCGTTCAACGCTGTTCTAGCTTGGCCCATGGCTACTCAAAGCGGATATGCCTTTTTCCTCAAGCCCGAGGTCAACGGGAAGATGAGAGTCATTTTGGATACCTGCAGAGACAAGGTACTTAAGACGGGTCTTTCTCAGTACGTGCTTCGTGAAACAAAAGCCGGGTCGCTGCAGCCAGAGCTACCGAAGGTCATTGCCCAGTATACCAACCCGACGGCAGAGAATGGCCTTCATTTGAAGAGCTGTTCGAGTGCAACAAAGAACGGCCTCACTGAGGATTTGTATCTTGGGATGCCGCTTTTGTCAGAAAATTCAAAAACATCGATAGTCTCCGACCTGTTGCCAAGCCAACCGATAATAACTGGGTGGTGCCCATTGGCTTGATGGCAGCCATCTACGTCGGTATGCCAGCCATTTATATTAGTATGGCAGCCATCTACGTCGGTATGCCAGCCATCTACGTCGGCATGGCGGATGTCTCGACATGTGAGATCCGACCTAACTTGCCGGAAAGCATCAAAAAGGGAGAGGAGATCGGCACGGTTCACCGCGGTGGCTCTACACACTGCCTTCTTTTCCGTCCGGGCGTGAACCTCTCTTGGGTATCTGCAGCAAGTCCAGGTGTGTCCAAGAGAAATACCCCGCTTCGGAGCGAGCTCGCCTACGTGTACCAATGAAAAAATGCTCGTTCGTTCAACGCAAGGAAATAGGGCTGGTTTCGTAAAGAAGTAACGATCGTTGGGTATATTGATCGGTGCGATGGGGGATGCAGGCGGACGCTTTCAGGCATCACTCGCTAGTACAATCCACACTTGAATAATATCCAACTTGTCAAACCAGCGTGGATCCATCGTAAAGTCTCTATAATTTTGAATTTTGAGGTTTGGCCCTTTGGTAGATTCTCTTCATAGCACGGACTGTAACATGTGTTGAAGATGATGTATAAGACGGTGTTGCTTACCATTTGAATCAGAATTCATAATACAGCATTCTTATGCGTGGTAACGTATTTGTGTCACCACTCGGCAGAATTCATAGTGGCTAGCTCAATACGTCGGACAAATTCACGGCGTATGTTACTCGAGGTAACGTCTGCAGAAGAACTGTCCAGTGGATTCATAAGAACACCTGCATGATCATTTTCTTCCATAGATTGGTATAACATCCTGTTTCTCCGCGGCGATACTTCCATCATTTCCCGTCTCAAGTTTGTTACCCAAAGAATCACCTGTTGTCCCCCGTGAGGTGGAGGAGGCGAGGTGCTCGTCGACCTGTGGCTCCACACATATCACGAGATGAAAAGTGACTACGGCCTGCCAAGCATCATCGAAAATTTGACCGGTTTCACCCTGCCTAGAAGCCGTTATGAAGATCTTATCCCGCACATTGCAGGCAAGTCTGATCGCCGGCGACTTACATAAGTAGGTCCCATCGTCTAAGGTATATTCAGTCAACTAGGTGTTGCACAACTGGGTTGATGACGACGCCTTCACACTTAGGTCTAAGGTTACCCGAGATAAGGCCCTCATGCAATGTCTCGGGGGATAACACGTCAACTATACGTCATTGCAACCTCAGAATCGTAACCTTTAAGCAATAGTAAAGTTGGGTCACGGGTTGTAATTCCTCAAGGATCCTATAAAGACAGCCTCGTTTGCCCCAAATCATCCAGCAGCACAAGCCTTTAACTTTACAAACAAGCCCAAAGTCGGTCGGCAACGCTTAGTTTCCCTCCAAGTTCTTAATACATACATTCGTACCTTTTGTCTCAGCAGTGCAGTTCAACAACATGCCTGCACCGAAGTCTCGAACACTTCGACCCTCCCGCGAGTCCTTCCAAAATTCTGGGTGGCTTCCCAAGAGCCAGAAAGCCTTCCATGATTACATGAACAAGCTTTCCAAGAAGGTCGAGAAGCAACGGAAGTTAATCCGCGATGGAGATGCTGCTCTCCTGCAACCCGTGCAGGAGTTCAAGAACTTCATCGAGAGCGAACCGACGGTCTATGGAGAGTTCATTCGCATGTTTGAGGTCGCTGTATGTCGTTAATGCACGGTTTCCTTCCTAAGATTGCTAGTTGACACATCATCTTCTTTTCAGTCCCAGGACGACACAGATCCCCCCAGTTCCTATGAAGATCTCATCGACCAGATCAACGAAATTTTCCGTCAGGCGCCTGCCTTCGGAGACTTGGGCCCGCCCATGTACATGATCATGGCACGTATCATGGACACCCAAGGTGGCTTCTCCGCCTTCACTAAGGAAAACCTGAACAGGCACTTTAAGGAGATGTTCGTGGCCTGGGCACTCTTCCTCACCTCCAAGGACTCTCGTGACGTACTTGACGACAGCGCCAACGGCTGGTTCAGCACTGAAGCTAAGAACATGATGATGGAGCAATACCCCGGCCGCGCCTTCGAGGACGTCTTCATCTGCGACCGCTCCGTCGAGTACTACGGTTACACCTCTTACGAGGACTTCTTCAACCGCCGCTTCCGTGACCCAGAGACAGACCGTCCGACGGGCGACCTGGCAAACGACGCCATCGTTAGCTCCGCAACGGAGTCCACGTCATACGCCTACCAGGAGAACGTCCAAAAGTACGACGAGCTCTTCATCAAGGACGAGGCTTACTCCCTTCGGCACCTCCTTGCCGGCCACAACGTCGAAGACTTCGTCGGCGGCACGGTTTTGCAGGGCTTCTTGAACACTACAGGTTATCACCGCTGGCACGCTCCGGTCAACGGCACCATCAGACAGATCGTTGATATTCCCGGCACGTACTTCGCCCAAGCGCCCAATACCATCGGAGAACCCACCGACGATACCGAGGCGCCACCGTACTTGCGGTCCCTTCGTTTTTTCGCCAACACCGCCGCACGCCAGTTGATCTTCATCCAGGCTGACAACGTCCAAATCGGCCTCATGTGCGTCGTCTCCATTGGCATGACGGAGATCTCTACGTGCCAGGCCACGGTGTACGAGGGACAGCACGTCGTCCGTGGCGAGGAGCTTGGTATGTTCCACTTTGGCGGGTCCTCATCTGCTTTGGTGTTTCGTGCTAGCTCAGGCGTCGAGATCGATGACGTCTACAGGGTTCCTGAAGTGCCTTTGAAGATAAACCATCCCTTGAACATGAATATCCCGAATATCCCGAATAGCCCGATGGTGCCACCAGGGCTGATCAGACACGTGTAAGATGCTGGTTTTATTAACTTGCAAGTGCCCGAGTTTTACGAGGGTTATTATATTGGATTTTTTTTTAAGGGAGATTTTAAATTTCGATATGTTTATTTCGCTTAGATAAATAGGTGATTTGCGGTATTTTTATTAAATTAAGTTCTATATCTACGTTCCATTACCCGTAGGCTGAAAACCTAAAGGATTACCACAGGTTCTAACCTACATACGAAGTACGCAATATAGTAACATAAAATTTCTTTTTCTTAGTAGGTGGTGTGGGGTTGCATATCTGTCGCCCTATGATTTATACGTAATAGCATACGCCGTAGAATTGCAGTTTTGGCGTTTGGAGAGACGACCCAGGTCCATTCTCGAGACCGCTAAATATGGAGTGCCCGAATTAGTTGGTGTCAAGAAAAACCTCACGGGGCGTAGGATGCCGGATATGCAGGTTGGTATTGAATCTATCAAACAAGTCCGTCTCCGACTTACTGTAGCCAATATCAAATCACGTTCATTTGAGCGACCATTTATCCCACATGTTCCCAGTACCTCCATATTTGATTAGAGAAAGCTGTCCGCCTTCACTCATCAGCCCTCTTGCTCACATTCCTTTGCCACCTTGCGACAGGTCGTTACTGATAGTACGGAGAGCCTCACTTCAATCCACAATGGGTTATGGGATTTCTCAGAACTCTGTATACGGTGCCATCTTTGTCTTGTCAGTTGTGACAACACCGCTTTGTATACTAGCAACAACTCTTCGCTTCGCTGCTACTCTTCGCGCCCGCCGAAAGATCAACCGCGAGGATTGGTGCGCTTTCGGTGCCTTGGTAATTCACTTGGTCTACATAGCTTTGTCTTTAGTTAGTATGTTGTTCTCCTTTTCAACCCCTAGTTTCTATATTATTGTGATACAACGCGTGTTTACTAAGATCTTGTACGTAGTTTTACATGTCGTAGATGGCAGAGATTTCTCCCTGTTCTCTACGGACGAGTTGCTCTTCTATGGCAAGGTATGTTTCCCACCATTGTCCGTTATGTGACAAGGCATCTTCCGACAAGACAAGACATTGACAGGAGATAGCTTGTTTACGCTACATCACCGCTCTTTGTCGTAAATCAATTTTTCGCCAAGTTCAGCATCTTATTTCTCTATCACCGTCTATTCGGGGTGAACCGAAACTTCGTCCGATGGATTCAACTCATTGGCTTCATTCATGTGGCCTGGTGCATTGCTACCTTATGCATTTACCTGTTTAGCTGCCAACCCATCAGCAAAGGCTGGGATTTGCTAAGAGATGGCACATGTGTTAATTATTTATCCACCGTCGCTGGATGTGAGTCAATTAACTCCGCCGTCGACTTTTCTCTCGTCATAGCTGCGTTGTTTATGATTCGGCCACTGCGTATGAAAACGTCAACGAAATGGAAGCTGGCAGCTATATTTGCAGTTGGTGGTTTGTAAGTGATAGCCGTACTGTTCAGTTTTCCATTGGGCTAATTTTCTACAGAGCCGGGATTGTTGGCTTTGTCAAGATTGGTGAGGCATATGCAGCTAATGACCGTAAGTAAATGAAATCCAAGGCCTACTCTGATCATTAATTAATTACTATGAAGCAACGCATCTGATAATCGGAGCTTGGGCAATTGCGCAGATGGCATGCAGTATCATCTGCTGTTGCGCTCCTACTTACAAAAACGTATTGCCTACCGATGGCTTTTTCATCCGTCTTGTGTCTCATATCACGAACTACAGCCGATCCGCCAGGTCAAGCCGGTCTCGGGTATATCGATCATCCAATCCCTCATCATCTAGGGAAAGGATGGCGAACAAGTCAAATGAGAGTAACAGTATCGCGAGACAGGACTGGCCACCTCTCGGCGAGTCTAGTCAAAGAGGGTTTGCGTGGACTGAGGTGGATGCTGACCCTGAGCATGGAACGATTAATGAGTCGGGCTATCCGATGAAGACGGTAAGTGTCCGACAAAACGTTGAAACGGCGTAATTGCCACCCCTCGGACTCATCTCGTGGCCTGGACTTTTATTGTAATTGAGACGCATGTCATATTCAAGCAATATGATTGTTTTCGTCATGCACAACCCTTTCTATGTATTTTGGAGATTCTGAGCATTAAATTCAGAGTTGGCATGTTTCTCAATGTCACTGCCTTGCAACAAACTGTAATTATTGTTATGATATGAAGCCTCCGTTGTCCTAATAATTATTGGAAATCCATAACATGTGTTGAGTTTAATTTTCTATGGTTACTTGGCTGCTTACCTACGGTACATACGTATAACCCAAAGCTACTCTCGGTACATATGTACTGTAGTTTACCTGTAATTCGTTGATCATGTAACATGACGTTCCATCCATATTTGTGCCCGGTGAGTGTATTATACATAACATTAAGGGGGGCTAGCATTAGTATTAGGTTAGGTTATGCAAGTTGGTTAAAACTCTCCGTCACCCTACCTTAATATGTATATTCATTACTACCATGCAATGAAACTCGGAGCGGACAGCGAACGTTCGTTTAATGTTGTTATGAATTTAATGCTTACAATCATGCGGCCATGTGGCGCGTTACATAGTTGTCGTTGGCCGACATCGTAATTCCAATCTTTCTGCTTGTTCGTTCGGCGTCGGAGTTCCGATACCAAATATGGCGATTTAAGTCCGAGAATGCACCATTCTGTGTCACCAACATCAAATCTCCAGTGATGGTGGTGACGATGTCAGCCACAAACTACCTACGTAGTCCTCCAGAATTCACAAAGCTGTTGGTCTCCTTGCGTACATTCCTCATACTTGACACAATTATCCTGTTAATCTTACACGATTCGACTCTTTACTTTTGCGCTGTTCATTTGTAGATGTAAATCTGTTTGATCATCCCTTTATGATGGTTGCGGTTAACAACCTATCGCTGACGTCGCTGTCCGAGTGGACAACATTTCAATGGATTACACTAGCCGCTATAATGGTAGGCGTTCAGGGAGCTCCTCCAGTCCTTTCCTCGTTGCGAATTCTGACGAAAAACAAACTTCTAGTTCTTCACGTATGCAGCTTCGCGCAGCATATACCTCCTTTATTTCCACCCAGCATCCAAATTCCCGGGCCCTAAGCTAGCGGCTATCTCGAACTTCTACTTTGCATACAGTTGGTGAGTGAACCTTACTTGAGTTTAGACGATTTAATTGACGAGTTAGGTTGCGGGGACGATATCCATGGGCAGTGGAGCAACTAGCAAAGGAATACGGCATGCAGATGAGTAAACCTCAGTCAATACGGTACACTGACGCATCACAGGAGATGTAGTACGCATCGCACCCAACGAAATTGTTTTTTCGGCGCCACAGGCAGCACTGGGTAAGTACCTAACCTTCAACTTGTACTTAGGCCATGGAGGGTTGACATGAGTGCTTAGATATCTATAACCCAGCAGCAAAAAGCCATGAAACTTGGGTCAAAACAGACCTAATGGATTTTGGCACGGGAGATTTGGGATTCATATGGGAAATCGATCCAGTTAAACGTCGCGAAGTAGCAAAGAAGGTATTACCGGCTTTCAGCACCAAGGCTATCAAGGCCAAGGAACCCACTGTACAGATGTATATCAATTTGTTCGTTGATAAGATGAAGGAGCTAGGCAGCGCACAAGAGGGGATCGATCTCAACAAGGTTCGATGTTTTCTTCTCATTGTGTATAGCGTCGATACTGATCAGGCGTATAGTGGTTAACTTGGCTTACTGTGGACATGTCAGCAGACTTAGCATACAGCCGCGAGCTACACCACATGAGAGATGGTAAGACCCATTTGCTAGATTCCATTTTGCTGTTCACGTACTAATAATATGTAAACAGTGAAGACTTCCGACTTCCTTGAAACTTTGCTAGGCACCAGTCTCTATGGGACGATCATGCAAGTCTCCAAGAGATTCCCCTTTCTCAAACCGTTTTCGATCTTCTTTGTTCCGCCTAAAGTCATCCGCACAATTCCCAAATTCTTTAAAATGACCAGCCAAGAGGTACAGAGGCGTATAGATAACCGAGGAAATACGACCCATCCGGATTTCGTCGACTACATGCTGCCAGCTGATGCGCCTGCACCTACGACCAAGAAGGAGAAAATCCACATAGAACAAGTTGCCACGCAGCTCTTTGTAGCTGGCTTCGATCCTGTCCAGATTACACTCTTCAGCTGCATCTTCTTTCTATTGAAGAACCCAAATGCTTACAATACCCTGGTAGAAGAGATCCGGGATGCTTTCCAGGACTACAATGACATTACTGCCGACGCCTTGGTGGATATGAAGTACTTGAACGCCGTGATTCATGAAACTCTTCGTGCGCATGTCGCTACGGTTGCGGGTTTGCCACGAAAAAGTCCAGGTGCCACAGTTGCTGGCGTCTACGTTCCAAAAGGGGTGAGTTTGGGGTACCACTTGTTTATCGTTCGAACTACAGTTTCTAACATACTTGGAAGATCGTATGTCAAATTAGTAACTTCACCATCTGTCGCAACCCAAGATTCTTCCACGACCCGCTCAACTTTCACCCAGAGCGCTGGCTTCGGCCGGAGCACCCTAAGTATGACACGAGATTCTCTAATGACGACCTCAAATGCTTCTACCCATTTTCTATAGGTCCCAGATCATGCTCGGGCAGAGAAATTGCCTGGAGTCAGACCCGGCTGTTTATTGCCAAGGTGTTGTGGACCTTCGACTTGGACATGGTCCGCGGGCAGGACAAAACATTCGACAAGGACTTCTCGGTTCATGTCATGTGGTATAGGCCGGATGTACGTGTGAGATTTTTGCAATGTGAACGGTAATGGCGGATAAGAAACAAAAATGACGGTCGCAGTGTGAATGAATGCTACCAAATTCTATCTGGATGGGCTGGCAAAGGTACCTAGCCATTAGTACTGCTAGCCATTGGGCCTATATCCTGGAAGTAGGCATCAGGCAACTTAGAAGTCGGGATTTTAGGTAGAGCCCAAATTGTGTACCTAGGTACATATTGAAATCCAATAATGCGAACTGTTTCGTAAGAGGAAATATCAACTATGTAGGACATGAAATCTCATACCCCCTTGGGGCGCTAACTTAAGGTCATAATTATTTACGAGCATAGTAGAACCTCATGCGGTTTGAGTTGGAACCCTTGTTTACCAATCAGTAACTGACATTGTGCCGCTGCTCTAGGAATCTACGTAACTACCTACTTAGGTATATAATAAGCTATGCTACAGAATCACCACAGAAGCCCGTCTGTACAAGTCTTGTAGGTTTGTGGATCGCCGCCCCCAACCAATGACAACTCAACATCTAAGGCATCTGCGGATCCAACAGACCCGTACGTAGCTTTCAGAATTGGGTCCGGGTCGATCCCACCTCGTAACCTCGGAACTCCGACTGGTCATGCGGTACTTGAGTACCTAGGTAGGTACTTTCAGTACAGTAGAGGCTGAACTAGGGATACGTAGGTAATATTCTTTCAGGAGTTGCCTAGGTGTCCCTTTGAGCACAGTCACATTACACTTCTCAGAAGACATGCTTCATGCACACGAGCCTACCGTTGCTTGAAGGCAAGACCTTTTCTTCGGCACGGGAGATAACCACAAAAATTATCTTCCGCCTTTTTTTCTAAGGACCCGCTCGAGACGGTAAGACGGTCGCGTACGGCAGCAGAGATGCCGGATACCTCATTGTCAGCGGAAGGGGTAGATACCTCCAGGCCCACCAACAGCGCTCCCCAGAATGCCAAAGGGGCCCGATTCTGGATTGTCATCCTCGGACTAGGCATCACATCCCTACTAGCTGCATTGGAGCACACTGTTGTCGTAACTTCGGCGCCTGTGATTCTGACAGACCTTCAACTTCGGGAAAATTTCATCTGGATAACAAACGCTTTTTTTATTTGCAGGTTTGTTGTATTCGTGGAAGTGTACTGGTCTTGAAACTAAAGAACCCCTTTAGCGCCTCTTTTCAACCGCTTTTCGGTCAACTATGCAACATATTTGGTCGACGATGGATTTATATCACGATCGTGGCTGTTTTCACCCTCGGCAGTGGTATTTGCGGCGGAGCGAGCACTGGGGGTATGTTGATCGCAGGTCGCGCTGTACAAGGAATAGGATCTGGGGGCATTCTTCTAATGAATAGTGAGTATGCTGGCGTTCGGGTACATACTAAACGTGCCGAGGTGCTCACTTTTCTTGTTGCCAGACGTCATAGTATCCGACTTAGTCCCACTACGCGAGCGAGGGAAATACACTGCTATTGTGCTAGCCATCTTCGGAATTGGCACATCGCTAGGCCCTTTCATCGGCGGCGCCATCGTCGACGCAACAACATGGCGTTGGGTCTTCTGGATCAACCTCCCAATCGGCGGAGCATCACTTCTTATAATGTTTCTATTCCTCCATGTGAGCTATGACAAAGAGATGTCGTTCGCTCAGAAGATGAAGCGTATCGATCTTATGGGCAATGGCATACTCATGGCTAGCACGGTGGCTGTTCTCTACGCGCTGACATATGCGGGAACGCTTTTTTCATGGTCGTCATGGCATACGCTAGTTCCATTGGTTTTGGGATTCCTTGGCCTGTTTCTGTTCGTAGGCTTTGAGGTCAGCGGCCTTCCGGCAGAGCCAGTCGTACCAGTGAGACTGTTTGCTCACCGAACGTCTATTATCGTCATTTGCAACACCTTATTGAACTCGATCGTGTACTATTGGTTCTTGTACTTCCTTCCTGTCTACTTCCAGGCTGTAGCTTTATATACGCCATATCGCACGGGTTATTCCCTGTTGCCGGTATCCCTCCTTGGAGTTCCGGGCGCTGCGATTGCAGCTATTGCGCTCAGTCGTTGGGGGAAGTTTATGCCCTTGCATTTTATAGGGTTCGCAATCACCGCCCTTGGTATGGGATTGCTATCGACAATGGATGAAAACACATCTGTGGCTGTATGGGCTACTTTTCAGTCCCTCGGTGCTCTTGGTATTGGTATTGTCATCGATACACTCTTGCCTGCATTTCAGGCTCCCGTGGCTGAGGCCGACCAGGCGGCTGCTACTGCTGCGTGGAGCTTTGTCCGCGCGTTTGGAAGCATTTGGGGCGTGGCTATTCCGGCCGCCATCTTTAACAACCGTGTCGATGAAGTACTCAGCATGGTATCCGATGCCGATGCACGCCAGCTCCTATCCGGTGGAGGCGCATATCAGCAGGCCTCGGCCGCTTTCGTCACTCGTTTCTCCCTATCTGTGCAGACACAGATTCGGGCCGTGTATCGAGAAGGGCTAAAGCGTGTGTTTTTGATCGGTGTAGCTTTTGCTGGCCTTGCGACACTGCTAGTCCTACTAGAGAGAGAGGTTCCGCTAAGGCAGGAGCTAGAGACGCAGTATGGACTTAAAGATAACAATGAAAAGGCTTCGAATAATGTTACCGAAGATAGACGGGCGGCAGAGGGCGGTTCGGGTGAGAATGTTAGTATGGAAGGCCCCAGAGAATTAGTTTAATACTAGGACTGGCTTGGACAGGTCGTAGTATGTTGTGGGTAGACGACCTAGGTTGAAACATTATTCGTCGTATTTGTAGAATCCACTTCGTCGGTCGTTCTCTCATGGTAACGAAGCGACCCAGATAGCTTACATGTCTATATAATTAAGTATCAATAAGAACTATTAGTTTCTTGCCCGATATGGTCCCGGACTTTAGCAAGTTTAGACCATCTGGAATCGCATCTAAACCCCCCTGGTAACACTTGTATCGGATGTGCTCTCAAGCTTCCTTTGTCGAGGAGGCCCTGCAACATGCTGAACCATTTGACTGCTTCATCTTGAGTTTTCTTATTGGCGTCCCTTCCATACCCGCCGGATAGTTGGATATCTTGCCCGAATATTTCATATGCAATTGGAAACTCTGTTTGAACCGCCCGCCGAGTCTGCAATTCTTTGGCACATAGTTCTAGGCATGCGTATCGACCTCCAGTCCGCCCAATAGAATTATAGCAACAGCGCACAGAGTCTTGGTCTGCAATGCAGTCAAGTGCATATCGAAGCCTCCCGCCAGTATATTCACGGATCTTCTCTGGAGTATCTGGTTCGGTGTAGTCAAAGACTACGCTAGCGCCATAGCTTCTCACCATGTCGAAGTTACTAGGGGAGCAAGTTGCGATAGGTTCTAAATTAGACAATCGTAGCAGCTGTATAGCCATGGTACCTGTAGCTGTGCTTCCGCCATATACCAAAACGGGAATAGGTTTTTGGGCGCGATTATCAGGGCGCGACTCCAGGGCAAGGGCACGGCCCCACAACGCAAGACAGTTGATAGCAAGCCCAACACCCAGAGCTGCGGCCTCCTCAACCTTCCAAGCGGTTGGTACGCGAAGAACCAGCGTGGAAGGTAAGCGCACGTAGTGTGCAAAGGCACCGTTTGCACCATCAGCTGGGTTCGAACCATGAACCATGCCACAAACAAGATCACCAATGCGGAGCTCAGTGGTTGTCTCAGATCCGATAGCGACCACCGTACCAGCGAAATCATTTCCGATAATATACCCGGGGCTAGGGAATCGGTTGCCCATCTTGTAATCGCAAGGGTTAAGTGCAACGGCCATCGTTTTTACCAGTATGCTACCCGTTAATATCTCAGGGAGCGGGACATTGTCTGCAACTCCAGCTCTACCGGCGGCATCTTGTACGACGGCTCTCTGGATAGCTGGAAGAACTGGGTGACCTGTCATGATTCGTGATGTCGCCGCTTCGTTTTGCGATCTCTTCCGGAACGTGGGTATCAGCCGTAGCTACTTTCAGGGAGCAGAGGCTTAGGAGAGTGAGCTACCTATGTATGTGCTTACTTGAGTACTCGGATCGGAAATGCTAATTTGGGATTGAATTCGGAGTGGGGCTTTTCCAAATAGGGGGGACATGCGGGTGTCTAAGTACCTAGGCTAGGTACCTACATGTACCTCCATAGGTGCCATTGGACCTGGACCACCGTCCACTGGCCCAAGCAACTCCTCGCCTAAGGTTTCTAGACCAGTTTCTTAAATATACCTACTTTCTAACTTGAAGTACTAGGTAGTAGGTAGTTTGCTCTTGCGGAAAACCTCGAGTATGTATACTCACGACACTGGTTGTTCAACTACTCTTTACTTAGATAATACTTGTTAAATAAGGCTCACGTAGATAGGACTTAGTTAAAGTAATCGTTCCCGTACATTTCCTACCCAGCTTCAGGCTTTTAAGCATGCCTGAGAGGCTCATGACGCAAGATGAGGCGATTCTCAACGCTCTTAAATTCCATTCTCTGATACAATCGGTTCCTCAAATGGGAGAGGTGTGAGCTATGCCCTGATTGAAGAAACGGGCAATAGTTTCTCTTGTGTAGCAGCTCTCGAAGACATCAATGCCCCTGCCACGCCCGTTCATCGGTATGTGGTCAAAATCAACAGGCAATCAAGAGAGATCTCAACCCCAGAACCAATTGTGCTCTCAGAGACAGAGCTTTCCGAAGCAATCTTAGCAGCAACAGGCCAGCATGTAGCCTCATCAACAAGATTTACAGATGGCGCACTCAGTGTTTCGTACAGAGTTGCTGTTCAAGAGCTTCAAGATGTCGAATATGTTGTCCAGCTACGCCACCATGGTTATGTAGCGTCTACCTTACCTATACCCCCTGTCATACCGTCCGAGCATGACGTCGTTTTATCAGATAGACTACACCTTGGAGCCAGAGCGTATAACCGGATCACGGGCGCGGCCGTATTCACGGATCCCTACGAGATCAACCTAAGTACTAGCACTAGTAGTTTTATATTGCAAATCACAATATTATAACCATTTACTTAGTAATTAAGTGTCTAATTGAAAATTTTGATATATTTCGGGTAATCTTCGGTGGTTTTACTTGAACTATCGCGGTTGTCAACCACCCCTCGTTTTTCCAACCATCGTCCATTGACCAAAGACTTGAATTCTTTATATTATACCGTATAATTATGAAACTACCATTAGCTATCCGAGCATGGGTTGATGAAGTCAAGATCACATCTAAAGGAGATGAAAGCGCCGAGTTACTCCCGTCGCCGAAGCGCTTCAAAGCCCGGCACCACTACCATCAATGGGACAGGCAACCATTGGGCATTGTAAACACGAACGCCATCTCGACCCCTAACACCATGCCTCCCCAGCCGGGGAAGAAGACGACGGTGACAGCGACGATAGAAAAGTCCCCGGTGCGACGAACCTCGCCAAGGCGGAAGAGGATCACTACAGAAGAGGAAAGGGAAGAGGTGGACAACGAAGCCACTCCACAATTGACGCGGCCTTCGTGGGCTGGTGCCTTAAGGGCCGGGGCTGCCACCGACATATCCCTGACACGTCTAGAGCTACGTCGACCTACGTCTTCGCTCCCAGATTCATCGCACTCGAGCCCAAGCAAACGGTCTCGAAGTCCTGCTAAGACCACGACCGATCTCCAGTTTGCCAATATCGAGCTGCGTGCCTTTAGCGAGCACCCCCCACCGGATTGTGCTCACATCCAGGAGCTCCTTAGTGACATCCAGGCTGCGACAGCCGGCATCAGTGTCGTTCCCCATGCAGTCCAGGCCGAAATAGCATCGAACCCAAAGAAAACCATACTGGACCGACTCAGTCCTCATAACATAAACGTGTCTTATCATTTGTCTGATGCTAAGGCCGTGGAAGAGCTACATCAACTACGTAGCATTATCGCTGACGCCGCCGACTGTAAGGTGGAATGCCAATCCGAGGCTGCTTGGAATGCGCGCGTCCATGATCCACTGCTTCGCCTAAGTATGGAGACCGCCGCGCTGCCTCGAGTGCGACCTTTCATAGCTACTACGGCAACAATTATCCCGGCTCTATTGCCGCGCAATGCCTTTACTGGCGACCCGCTTAGCTCGCGCCTCGTCGACTTTTGCATTGCACTCGAGTCAGACACGGCGCATAAAGAAACCATTAAGCAGCTTTTAGCCTCGCAGCCCGCCGCTTTACGCTCCCTTAACCAGACTATGTACTCACCGTTACGTTTCCGACCTATTGCCATCGCCGTCGAGACTAAAACGGATACCGCCACAGAGACGGGTGAGAGCCAACTGGCTATCTGGACTAAGGCGTGGCTGAATCGTATGAAGCTCTTGGGCGCCAAGAATATTCCGCCTTTGCCCGTGCTGCGTATTAAAGGCCATGATTGGTTTTTACTGTTGGCATGGGAGGAACATGAGCAAGAACATGAGCATGGGCAAGAACAGGACCAGGAACAGGACCGGGACCGGGACCGGGAACAGCAGGACGCGGAGCCGTCTCTAATTATATTGGCCGAGATGCCTATCGGTGATACAAGATCGATCCTACCTCTATATCGATTGATCAATGTACTTCGCCGATTAGCCCGCTGGGCTGATGGTCCATTTCGGGACTGGCACGAGAGCACTGTTGCAAGTACTTGTCATAATCAATAACATTAACGGATTGTTGGAGACTTTTTAACATGACTATGGGATCCTGGCCACCCAGTCTCGACGATAGCAGGTGCTCACTCCTTGGCCCTAGTATCTTCACCATTTGCAATCTTGTCAAGGTAATCGCTGTAACTAGAAATTCCACGAGGCATGCCCGTCCAATCTAGGTCCTGCTCCTCCATGGCCTTCTTCCTCACCTCCCCAAGCTTCTTCCACGAGTCTCGGGCCGTCATCCGCTCATGCCACGCTTTGACGTTCGGGAAGTCTTTGAATCTGTCTTCCAGCGTCATCGGCACACACTGGTGCAGGATGTCGTTCCATGGAACAAACGCCAAATCCGCATAGGTCATCTTCTCGCCGACTAACCAGTCTTTGCCCTCAAGAACGCCATTGAGGACACCGAGCTGTCGCTTGCACTCGTTGTTGAAACGATCTTGCACCGACGTGATCTTTTCTGGGTGGAGGTAATTGAACCTAGATGGGTTAGTTTATGTCTACCAAAAGCTGCCTAGGAAAAGACGCACCATCCAGCTTGGTGGAAGAATGGTCCTTGCAAACTCATCTGGAAGTGTAGCCATTGGTTCAAGGCATGCTTGTCCTGCAGCCGTTCCTCCGGGTAGGTCAAGTTGAAATCCTTGTCGTACTGCTCAATGATATACGTAACAATAGCGCCCGACTCCCATAGGACGACGCCGGTGTTTGGATCTTCGATAGCTTGGATTGTTAGCAACTTCATACTGCATTCAAGAAGGGAAGACGACTCAATATTTGAGCTCACCAGGTACAGAAGCATTCGGATTGAGGGTAATGAACGGCGGTCTCTTGATATCGTCAAAACGGAAAGCCAAGATCTCGTAAGGCACGTGAAGCTCGTCTAGTACGAGGACAACCTTCCACGGATTGGGGATTGTAGGGGTCAGCCACACGCGAATGGGCTTCATGATTACGAGTATTGGTAGGGTACTGTTGAAGCGAGGCAAATAGATTCTTATGTGCCCATTGGATGTCCAGTCGTCGGTCCGAAGAGCAGTGAGTACCTACCTAGGTATTCTGCTAATTAGTATTCTGCTATATATTAGCCTCGATAACAGGTATCTACTTCGAGGTTGTGGGTACGTGTTCACTGTACCATGAGTAGATCCGAGTCTCAACATGTAAAGCAGAGTATAGGTAGGTATCTTATAAAACGGCCTTCTACGAGGAACTTCGATGATTGTTGGCTTATTGGTTGGAGATTCTTGATCCGATGGGAGCGCCAGTGGGAGTAAGGGATATTTAGCCCCATGTCTGGCCTTTTAAGGGATAGCCGACCCTTTGTGTTTACTATGTAGAGGTTGGTGGCGAATCTCATTCGTCTCCTTTACGAATGATGCATAACACAAGTTCTGCCCAAACTGTCATAATGGTGACAATCTTCCCGACGCGCAACAACTTTATTTAGCAACCCCTTTGTTACCTGTCGCTGTAAGGGAATGTTGCTTGATGGATTTGCTGAGTGGTTGGAGCTTACAAGGGGTCGGATCTTCATTGCAACTGTTGGTTGCACAACGTCGGCCTGATAGGACTACTGAGCAATCAATTATAACCTTGCAGGTGCTTTCGATTTTAGAAACTCGGCAGTCCGATGAATGCTGACAGTAGCTATAGCCCATTAGTAAATCCTGCCGGTCTCCCTAGGCTCCTAGTTAATACGTCGCCTGTGCTCATGATGTGGTGGGTCATAATGTTGATTAAGAGGCTAAATCAACGGTCTCTATCTGTTTTTAGAGCCACCAACTCCAGCAGCCCCTGAAGGGCGCTTTCATTAGAACACAGACTAAGAGCAAGCGCTGGATACATGTTCCTCCGCCGTTGTAAGCTGTGATAACTTTAAGGAGAACCTGCACTGTCTCCATTTCCCAAACTAAATATGCTCTGAAAGCCATCTTAGTCCTTGCCCGTAACCCTGTCTCAAAGTGAGCGAGCACACACACAGCTCAATAGGCCGACCAGAGATGCACTCCAAGCCGAGTTCATGGCGCAGTTCCTCCTCTGAGACGGCCTGTAGACGGTCGATCTTGTTTCCTAACACCACAACCGGAATTGTCTGCATCTCCTCCGTAGCCAGCAGAGCATCGAGCTCGGCCTTTACCTCGACGAATCGCTCATGATCTGCTACGTCAACAAGGAAGACGACACCGGCGACGTCGTGGAGATGGTCTCTCCAGAGATGTCGGCCTTGCTGGTAGCCACCGAAATTAATTGCCACAAACCTCACATTACCGATCACTAGCTCTTCCGATGTGGGATGTAGGGTAGGTTGGAGACCTTCCGGTCTATGGTGAGCCAGTTGCGTCAATAATGTCGACTTTCCAGCCTTGTCTAGCCCGAGGATGAGGATGTTGGTCTGCTTGTTAGGCAGACCGAGAAACCCCATGAAGCGGTGGATCCAGTTAAGAATCTCCATCCCATCGGTAGGTATCAGAACGTCTGTTTGTTGTTCAAATTAGGGATGATGAAATGGCAATCGGCACTGGAAAAGAGTAATAGCTGCTAAGGAACTGTGTCTTTTTTGCGAAATGGCGAGACCAGATCTAAGTAGTGTGGTTGAAACTTTATTTATGAACAGATTTATACTTTCCATGTGGCAGCGGTACAAACATTACGCACCTAGCTAGCTAGCTAGCTAGCCAGCCTCCTCCTACATGTACCTACCAAGTTCGTCACCAGCGCAAGAACAGCCCACGAACATTAGATATCAAAGACATTTCTAACTAGAGTGGAATGACTTGAATTAGATAACTGAATGAGTCGGTGTAAGATAGTGCGGACCTGTTTGCTCGATAAAAACGCCCTTGATCCTTAGGCGCTCAGGGGTGTTACACACCAATTTCCTCTCCCACTTTCTCACTGTTGATGAGTTCACATCTCTCAAACAATTTCTCCCACTCGACAGCCTGCTCGGCTTCTGTGGCAGCGGTCTTACTCCTATCTTTGCTAATAGTCACGGGTGCATTGTGATGGGGCCCTCCGAATAGTTGTAGGGATAACCTATTCGGGAACTCGCTCTTTAGTTCCTCTTCAGTCGCATTGGCGAAAGCGGCAGGCCACGTGTTCTCAGGAACACCGGAAGTGACAAACTTGGCGATACTTCGATTCATCGTTCTTGATAATCGAAGCTGCGTTTCCGAATTGTCTGCCCCTCCTCCGAGGTTTTGGGTCTTCAGCACGTACGGTATATCGCTTAGATGCGCGACACGCCACATGGGCACTCCCATCGCCTCGAAGGACGGCGCGTATCGCGTCGAATTGTGCTCGTATAGATGTACTTGTGACTTTTCCACGCCACCGTTTCTGATATACTGCCATGCGAATTCGATAATAGGGCAGGTGAACCAGATATCGCGATTTATTTGGGCTGCACGGTAGTACTGGGGTGAAATGTGCCCGTCGTAGTCTGGTCGAACCATGCCTTCGAAATCCTGGATCGGGTAAAGTTCAAGTGATTTTCCTTTCGTAGAATCAGACAGACCATGGAGCCAGAGTCCAAAAGTACCCAGAACTTCTTGGTCGGTTGAGACAGTAGGTGGTGGATACCATGCACCATCATTGGATACCCAGGAAACAATGACCGGGATTCCTGTAACAAACTTACCAGCACGTACGAGTTGAGAAGCGCGGTAATCATATCGCCATCATACGTAGGATAGAAGAAAGCTTCTCCAAAGGGAGGACGAGCAGCACGAGATGCCGAAACCGAGAGGTTGGTCAAAATGTCGACGGGCACACCTCGCAAACAACTCAAAGTCTCTATTGATTCGTTTTCATCATTCTCGACACATCCTACTTCACGAGAAATGGCTGCCGTGTTGTTGGCTACCAAATCGGACTTGGTAATAAAGTTCACTCCAGGACTGCCGGACATCATTCTATCGATTGGTTTCATGTCAGCGCCGAGATAATATGAGAGAAACCCAGCTCTTACATGGCTTGTTGAAATGGAACACCGTGTCTCCCCTCGAAGGAAGCCAAGTGCAAACTAATGTCGCTGGCTCCTACACTCTGTCCAACAGCCGTCACTGACATACAACGCGTTGTTAACGTAGGTTGATATAGATTGGAAGTGCCTGCTTACCTTTTCTTGGATCGCCCCCGAATGCTTCGATATTGTTACGGACCCCTACGTACCAAAGACAGGTGAGAATGTGTGGTATAACCATGATGATGGTGATCTAACATACATTCAAAAGCTTCTCGCTGGTCACGCAGACCAGCACTGGCAATCTAGCATCACCACGTGTGCCACGCGGTCGAGCAATTCGCAAGCTCAAGCAGTTTTCGCTGATGTTGGTAATGCGGCTCGTGAACGGAAGTATATCACCCATTCCCTGAGGACACCAAGCACCAGGCCGGGTGGCATCGATGACAGTTCCCCTCGGAGGCTGCACTGGAACAGGTGGCGCAAAGCGACGTTCGCCCGAGGTGTCCTCTCCATAGAAAATGTTTTGGAAATGCTCAACATCATGTGAGCGGCTGCCGATATATTGGATATCCTTAGGCAAGTCGACTACTACCGGCGGAGTTTCAGGTAATGATGAGAAGACAATGCCGTATTGGTCTCTCAAATGCAGTAGTATGTCTTGTGAGATCCCAAAATAAATGGCAACTAATCCAAGAAGAAATGCACCCAGCGCAAAGGACCATGAGAGAGCTCGTTTGGCCATAATGCGGTGAAGGTGCAGGCAAAGGAACAATGATCTATGAGATCCAGTCGAGGAATACCGACCGTTTAGCCAGCGAGTACCTAACCTAGCTAGCTTCGAACGATGATGGAAAATCTTAAAATATGAGATCCCCTTTAGAAAGGTTGTTTGGCAATTCTTAACCACGTACGTGGTATAATTGCAATCAAAGTCTGAACTCTCTGGAGGCCAAGTTTCCTGAATACTGCGTAGGGTTCCGTGTTCGAAAGGAAGCTAACGCAGGACCCAATGGTGGGAAGTGAGACGCAAGGGATGGTGGTAACAAAGCTCCTGGGCGCCTCAATATTTATATACCTACATATCTTAGTTATCCCTGCATGGTGTATCTAAGTGTAAAGGGCTTAGTCTTTACCATTTAGCACATATACCTAGGTAGGTAAATAGGGAGGATATATCCCCCATCTTAGGGGCAGTACCCAGACATCACAGGCTCTTATACCGACTCGCCAGCGTAACAAGCACGAGGTCAAGGCATAGGTTAAACCAAAATCCGTGACTTCCGCAGGAGGGATCAGCACAACATCATGACCAAGATTTCACAACTGGGGTTTACTCACCATCCCTCCTATTGTATTTACTTCGCATCAATGTAGTTTACATTAAGGGTATGTTTTACTAAGAATCTCCCAATTTCTAGAACTCCAAAACATCCCCAAAAAGTTCACTTTTAACGGAACAAGTACACTCTTCAGAGTTCACTATACAGTACGTACGGTACACAAGTTAACGCTTTGGACTGTATAAACAATGTACTGACATCATGTCTGTACTTGACTTACCCTAATAGGGACATGAATGGTATGTTAAACTATGCTAATAATAGCCTTTGAAATAATTTCGACCTAGATTGCATTGCCTAGTAGATAGTCCTATTCTGGGGGTTTTTCTACCAGTGTCATCCGATCCTCAATCTCTGGATAATCCAATGGAGTTTTGACACAACGCCGAGATTCAAAATCATCGTCTGGAGGTTTTCTCTCCCACCTGTCGCGAAAGATACCATATATTGTTGTGGCAATCTCTGGGTCAATTCGATTTCGGTTCTCCTTATCAGCCAGAATTGGTAACGGACTGTTAGGTTGATCTGTTTCTTCAGAGTTAAGAAAGCGGTATAGTTTCTCCTTCTGACTAGTTGTTAGAGCGTAGATCCGCCGCGTCACGTTCTTTCGATTGGAGTGAAAAAAGACCTCATCGCTCTTTAGTCGCACCGTTAGTACTGAAACTGCAAGATCTAGTCTCCTTAAGCTTATGTTAGCCGTGAAACTTACTTCATAATGTGACTTTTTTCTATTGAACAAGACAACGCCACCGAGGATACGATTCTCAGTCCAGTAGCCCACCACATCGGCCACGCCATTGGGATATTGATCAGGGTAGATGTAAGAAGGATGATTGAACAAGGAGGGGGGAGTTGGGATATCATATAATCTAAAACCGGCAACATATCGGGTAGGCGGCTTCCAAGTTTGTACCGCATCATCCTTGTGGCGATCAAGGTCAAGCTTGTAGAGATATACAGCAATCTGGTGGATGGCAACGGCTACAGCTTCTATCAAGCGAGTCTTGAAAAGTTCAGAGCCAACCGGCGAGTCTTGATATGCTTTCGCGAGCTATATAACACAGTTTAGCTTCCAGGAGATAGGCGACAGAATAAGAGAGAAGGAGCCATAACTCACGTTATTATCTATACGAATGCTGCTTATGTCAAAATGGGACTTAAAGGACCATATCGTCTCCATTACACCCGCGCACAAGGTTTTGTGATTCTGAATAGGATGGTCGATATCCAAGGGATAACCGTAACGATCATTAGCAACCTCTGCCGCCGGCAGACCATCCACAATCTGGGAAAACGTGAACTCGGCAATATCTGTGGAGATGGTGTTGTTGATGGCGCGGTTAAGGGCGGCTTGGTGAGCGTCATCGAGGTTTATCGGAACGTCCCCACCATTCAAAGGGACCGTCATGGCGTTGTGTCGTCGAGGTCATGAACTGATAGTCCAAGCGTGATTCCAGCGCACCTTGCTATGTGATGTTGAAGGTCAGTTCGGAAACTTGTTACCTGACCTGTTGGCAGCAGTGCGGGGTTACGTCACCGTGCTTGAGGTGTAGAAAACGCGAATTAATATTATTATATGCCTTTCACAATTCATACTGACCAGGCAACTAGTCTTCGTGGAATCATGCTGTGCGGAAATTCATTTGCCTCTTCTTACGCAAACACAACCCTCCGCAATCTATTAACCCAAGGTATCAAAGGCTCGTAGTAAGGCGTAAAGTGTTGGCTACTTGTATCGATAAAGATCGTCTCCCAATTTTGCCTAGGCTCATCCATGCTCATATATTCCACAGAACAACCCTTTAAATACGTTACCTATATGCTGCTTCGAGAACTTGCGAGACTGCCCATGACACGGGACAGTACCAATAATATACCTTTTTATTTTTATTTTTTTTATTTTCTAAAAAATTGTTTCCTGTTGTGTTGGAAGGCAACACGAACTATTGGCTGCGTTACGTAATCACCTAAAGCAATTATTTCGGCTTGATTAGGTGGGACTAATTGTAGAATTTTCAATTCCAACAACCTGCCTTCTTTCACCTTCTCATGTTTTGTTTTCGCAGCAATGCGCGGACATTCCCTATTCCTGGCCTTTTCCGCCCGTTACTTACCCCCTTGACGACTCGCACGCTCAGCTCCAAGGCTCTCGACAAATCGCAATTGCAAATCGCAAGTCCACTGGCTGAGGAACTCGCTGCCATTGGATTATGGATACCGCCTCGGAAAGGTCCCCAGAAGAATAAGACCAAAGCCTCCATATCCAAGGTACAAGGTGACAAGACGAGGGTCAACATCGTCAGCGAAAAGCTATGCGACGACATCTTCTCGTACGTCGGTCCCTCCCTGGACCGGCATAAGGGATGCGACATCCTAGACATCTACCCCGGCGCGGGACTTTGGAGCCGGAAGCTGCACGACTACCTCCAACCGCGGTCTCATATTTTGATGGAGCCCGACGCCGAACTATACAAGCCTTTTCTTAAGCCGCTTCTCGATCGGCCTAACACCACCCTCGTTCCTATATCGGGACTCGTCTGGCGAGAGCTCAGCTCGATCTTGACTCCGGAATACCTACCTCACCAGGTAGCCCCCGACGCGACTCGCTTGACTCAGCGTAACGATACCCTACTGGTCACGGCCAACATCGCCTTTCACCCCAGGCGGCGGTTTCTCACTTTCGAATCCATAGCGCACCTAGTTCTCTACCAATTCATTGAAGCTATCAGGGCTAGCAGCTTGATTCAGCGCTACGGACTGGTTCGCATGTTGATATGGACGCGACATGACGACAAGCAGGGCCTACTTCCCAAGGTGATGCAGAAACGTAGGAAGTTGGCGCTCGACACCGAGCTCTCCTGCGAATGGGTCCGAGAAATATGTGGGCGCGACGGCCCCGATTCTGCCTGGTTCGTTCGCGACGACGTCATCGATACTAGCAGCAACGTGGCTACGTGGAAGAGAATGGAAGCCTCCGGGATAAAGATGCCCGCAAGGAGGGCATCCGAAGACTTGAAGGCAGCCCGGGCCGCATCCAAGTCGAAGAAGCTACCGTTTCCTGGGTCCACTCCGCCCGTCTTTAGAAGACCCTTCCAAGAAGCGTTGAACGAGTTGGAGGCGGCTCACGAGAAACAGATCTTTACCAGAGACTCGGACAACTATAAAAGCATGCGGAGTTATCGGTGGAGGGCCAATTCGGAGGAAAAGAAGCACCAGCGAATGTTTAACCTCATAGCTGGCTTGGATGCGATCACGACGCTCTACAGGTCGGGGCGGGCCTCTCCAGAAGAAATTAGGGTGCTCGAAGGAGAGTGGGAGGCCAACCTGCGAGCCAATCCCCAGGGATTCATCGACGAATTCGTTACGTACAAAGACAACCTCCACTACTATCGGCAAGATCCGCCTCTGCTCCACTGGGATCGCCGCGAGTATGATCCCATGGTTGTGCAGCCTGAAGAGTTCTTTCCGAACATTCATTGCAGCCTCCTCGATATTCAACCAAAGGAGGTCCATCCCTTAATACGTCAGACGGGCCCCAACTCGAACCGGGCCGGCGATTGCTTCGACCTGATTATGAATTCGATGATGGGCCAAAGTACTCTACCTGTCAGCCAGACCTTGGATGCTCTCATGCCGGGGGCGGCCGACTTCATCATTCCACGTTGGGAGAGCGCCAGGGACGTGGATCGAGGAGGTGTCGTCGCCAAGACACGATACGCGAAGCTGAACCCGAGGATGCTAAATGCGCGACAGTGGGAGGAGCTGCTAGAGCATTGGATGGAATGGCCTTTCCGGCCGGATTTCCAGGAGCTTATTGCTCGGACCCACGATGAGTTAGCGGACGAGGGTAGTACTCTTTTCACCCCCGACTGATAGGGCTACGATTGTCAGGGGGTTATATCACATATAATGGGTCCCATGCTACCTGGCTCATGGAGTCGCAGTAGGTTGGTACGAGATTGACAGCGCATCAGGTTTAACTGTGCATACGTGAGCCATATTCATTCTTCAGAGTCGCGAAGGGTCGAGCCTTTGCTACGACAACTGTGCCACTCAGTCACCTATTGTACCAGTCTAGAGAGAGCTCATGGAGATAGTGATGCACGCATATTAGAGGCGTAAAAAGCATTTTTAATCTCTACCTCATCCATCACTGCCCCCTTTGCATAATTAGGCGATGTCGTAAATTAATTATTATTCGTTGCACCGGCAGTTTATTGCCTATTAGACCATGACACTAGGTATATTTCTTGGGTAAGCTGATGGTCTTTTAGTTGGCTGCGCCGCCTTCGTTCTGACACGATATACTAGGCGTTGCCATTCTTACATGGACTGCTCGTTATTATGTAGTACTTGACCCATTCGCAATTCATTTTCTCCTGGCTTTCGGTAAGATGACATGTCAGTAGCCTACTCTCCTACTGTGCATGTTTGGCTCATCTTCCGCCCCTCTACGCTATTATACTCTGTATGTGTATGCAGTCGTGATCATAGAGATTGGATAATTCGCGACATTTACCCCATCTACATAGTCGATTATGTACATGTGTCCCGAGGATATCGAAGTTCGATGCTAATAATAGAGACATCCGATGAAGATTCTTAGTTTAATGACAGGACTCGCATGACGTGCTGGTGTAAGATCGCCAATCAGGGGTCCAAACTTGGGTCTACGCACATAATTTGCTGCCCTAGATAATATGGAATGATTGCAGACTGGGAATGATTGCACACGTTTTCGGTATACGTCATTAGGTATTGCATCCATATTATCGAATCTGTCTTTGCTTCTTAAGCGAACCATTCTATTGTGTTTCTGGAATGTCAATGTTGTTATCTGGTCGCGATAAAATCAAATAGGGGATAGGATTTAAAGTAGGTAGCGCGGGGTTAGCTTGGCGCTATAAGGTTCTTGTGGGGTACACTGCGTTACAGGGACCAGAGCTGTGCAAGTACCTACATACCTACCTAGGTAGGTACCCAGTACATCTACAGTAAGCTTTCAAGGTTCTGCTCATTTCGTTCGCAAAGGAAAAGGAGCGGAAGAACGCAGAGAAAGGTCGCACTCTTTCACGGCACCGGATAACAGCCATCTAATGCTTGCTACCATCTGATGTTACGACGACAAGAGGTTGTAATGGGTGTCCCCGCTTCCCACCGGACTGGTTCGAAATACTTCATCCTTTGGTTGAACCATTATAACCGTCTGTACTATAAGGTAAGAGTATCTAGACTGTTTAGAGTATCTGAATTATCTTGATACTACATTACGACACGGAAGCACATGTTCAATTGGATCTGCATTTGGATCTACCGTAAGGAATGGTAGCGCACACTGTATGTTCCTGAGACGGAGCCGTCTGGTGTCCTAAGCGAACTACGTACATCTACAATAGCGCTGGAGATTGTTACATGTGATTGGACAATTTTGTGTTAGTTCCGATGCCAATCTCAGCTACATTGGCGCCCCAGTATGGGAGGGTGGGACGGTCATAGTGATGATCTTATAAATGTATAATTGTTTTTTAATAAGAGAAGTATTTAAGTGTTTTTTATAAAAATAATATTACCCCGGTAATTATTATAATATAATATAATTTAATTTTTTTAATAATTTTATTAAATAATAAAAATATTTTAATATTTTAATTATTTTATAATTAT
>MU400077.1:0-27923 GCA_022578945.1 Hypoxylon fuscum
ATAATAATAACAATAATCATAATAATAATAATCACACGACGACACCGATATATTTCCGGCTTTACGTATTTTATTACTTAATTATCCACGATAATAACGATTGCTCGAAATAAATATACCATTTCCCGGCCTGCGTCTTTATAAGTTCTCAGATTCGTAAGCTGTGACGGCTTCGGATTCCTAGGCTGTAACCGCACCCGGCTGGCGCTATGCGTTGGTGGGCTCGGGTTTGGGAGCTCCTGTTGGCTAAGGCCGATTGAAACGGCATCACAAAGGCTGCGATGGAACTCCCGTAGGTTCTGGATGTCCCTGGGCTCACGACCCGTCAAACCAATGGGCTTAGCAAACGTCTGATAGCCCAAAAAGGGCGGCTGCCCGTCATGCCAGTAGAACCATTTCCTCCAGATGTACCGGCCCAACTTTTGAGTGTCAAACCCATTGTGGGCATATAAGAAGGCATCGTCAAGCCAATCGAAATAAACCGCAATGTGGACGTCTGCGTATTCCAATAGGTGATCTCGAACAGGGCGGGAACGGGGTACGAATAATGTAGCGGGCAGACGAGGTCGGTCGAAAGACCGTATAGAATATTTAATGGGAACCACTCTCCATTCGGCTTTGAATTTCAAGGTGCATAGGATGCCGAATGCCATATGTTCATAAAACAGAGTAGCCAGCTAAGACCGCACTAGGCGCACCATGTCCTCGGTAAGGGACTCGGCTGTTGGTGATTGGGCGTAGCGCTGATCGTACATGTAAAAATCACGATCGCGGTCACATGGGGGAAGAGAGTCGACCATCTCTTCTGCGTCGCCGAACCAGGAATCGTCTAGGTTCTTCGGCCTGGTAAAGAAAATCTGGCGGTGCCGAAAAGGGGCCATAGCGATTGTATTAATTTCTTTACTCTGGAGTTGTTGAGGAAAAATAAAAATAGAGCGCAAACCAGGGAGGTTGCAGGATTAACAAATGATGAGCAGTACTTAAGTCATAGGTGGAGCACCTTTGGAAATTGTTAGGTTGGTGAGTTTTGAAAGGGATTTTAAAGGTTTCCAGGTTGGTGGGAAGGTTTAACTTTAAGCAAGGTACCTAGGACGAGTAAGAGCCCATAGCACCTAAGGACGGCGGACCAGGTTGCTTAAGGTGTAGTTTGTAGTACAATACCAGTAGGTACAGTATAGGTATTTACTAGTTATACTATCTCAGGTGCCAGTTAGTGACATGTACCAAAAATTGAGGTTATTAGTGTACTCAAAGCCAAACGCACACCTTATAAAGAAAGGCAAGCCATGTGTCGCGTGCGGTTATTGTGTCAACCTAACTACCTAAGCACGATATCTTGAACAGTATGATTCTGTAGCAGAACCTCCCCGCGCATAATACCGTCAACCCAGCTATCGCCCACAAAGCTGTAACTTCCGTCGTCCAAGGGTCGAATGATATACGGAACGTGGGCGCCCATAAGCACACAAACAACGTCACCCGGCACAGCGTTCCAGGCCCCAGCACCGACATATCCCGAGCATGAAATTAATGGTCGGTAGCTGTGAAACCAGCGCATCGTTTCGAGCAGACTGGAAGAATACTTGATTGAGACCTTCTGTTTCGGTTTCCCCTCATAATTACCACTATCACTGATCAAGATATCTTCAGTAGCTATTACTACCGAAGTATCAAGCAGCCCCTGAAGCTCTTCCATCGCGGCCCGAAAGACCTTGCGTCTCGCCTCCTTGCTTTCCTCAATACTCGGCCAACCAAGCCACCCCTCATCGTCGGCACCGGCGACCGAGGCGGCATGGGATTCTTCGTGGCCCTCGGGAATCCGTTCCGAGTCGACGCAGAACTGCTTAATTTCATCTAGAAACCGAAACGCGGCCCCGGCATCCATTGGCTCCAACCAGTTCGGGTCCCAAACTACTGTGCCTACCTTGCTGATAGTATCTACTACGACCCCGCGCAGCCTGATGGCCATCCCGCGTTCTTCGACGACGACTCTCTGCCCGTTATTCACCGATCCGGGTCGCCATGTGCCCGACGCTTGGAAGTATGCTTCAGGCGTTTCCCATATGCAAGCGCCGCGTGGCATGCGGACTGGGCTGCGCCAGTCAGGAGCCCAGGTCGGTAACTTCCCGTTTCCGTTCCTCTTCCCCTTCGTTTCCTCTTCATTATTCTCCCTTTTAGTGTGACGGTCCCCCTTCTCCGGAAACTGCGAGAAAGCAAGGATATCAATATGGCCCCCCTGCAGCATAGCGACTGCGGCGCGAGCGTAGACTTCCTCGCACGAAAGCTCGTAGTTCGGTAGACCCGGGACCGTGTCAGATGTCAACCCGAGAAGCGCGAATATGCGGTCTTGGGGGAAGCTCGTATATACGTGGTTGTAGTCCACCTCGAGCACGAGCCCGTTCATTAAGACCAACAGTAGACTTTGGTCTCCGGGATGTCCGCGCTGGAATCTATAGCGTCGCGTATTCAGACCTTCTACGTAGCTTATGGGCGGGCAATTGAAGAGGGCGGTGAAATTTTTCTCCCATCCTTTCTCCTCTTCTTCTTCCTCTTCTTCTTCCTCTTCCTCTTCCTCTTCTTCTTCCTCTTCCTCTTCTTCTTCCTCATCCTGCCCTTCTTCTTTTTCTTCTCCCTCCTCCGCGCCAACATCTTGGCCATCATCATTGTCATCTTCATCACTATCATCCACCCTTCTTACCTTTGGTTCGGACGGCCAAATGACCCCGTCCTGTAACAGCGTATACCAAGAATCGAAGGTCAAATCCAAATCCCCCGCATCCACCGTCGCGGCGCCGATGCGAATCTCCACTCTCCGCGCCACGGCATACTCCTGCACAATCCAGAGCCGCTTCCAGTAGTCCCGAGCGCAGAACTCATGAAACGCCGCACTCAGCGCCATTGCGGTCTCCCAGTCTTCGTTTAACTTTACGAATGCATCGTGATCTTTTTTCCTGACTGCCCGCGCGCATCCCTGAATGTGCTCCAGGATACGCGTACTGTTGTCTGCTTCGGGTCCCAGCCATGCGATTACCATAGAGGCCCGGTTGAAAATCGCTCTCATGCGCTGCACTTGCTGGCTCTTCTCTGCTGCGTCTTTTTGGTTGATGCAGATTTGGTCGATCCAGATCCAGAAACAGTCGTCTTTGCTCATGTCACCATCGCCATCTTTACACCTAGCGCTGTCGGCGGGGTTGTTGGCACGAGCTGTGACTAGTGTGCGCAGGGCATCATATACCGTGAAACTGACTGTAAGGATTGATGTCCCATCGTCAACTGCAATGGACTGCGTGAATCCTTCGTCGCCCCAGGCGTACGAGAGCGCTAAGTAAGGAGGACACTGCTTGTGTTTAAAGCTGTGAATTTCGCATGATAAAGTTGATTCCCTCCTGTGGGTTTGATCGGTGTAACATTTTATTAATCGGATGTCTTTGCACGGGTCCGCGAGACATGTATATTGAAAGTTTTCAAGTGACATTTTTATTTCACGTAACAACGGGTTCGGTGTGTTGAAAAGATTTCTTCTTTTTTCTTTTTTTTTTCCCGTCCCCCGCTATTTCGTCTTCCGTCGGTCCTCCGTAAAGCTCCGAAAACTCCATCGCCGTCCGCCGGTTTTAATACCCGAGTTTATTAATATTAAAAAAAAAATTCAATTATACGTTAACGAAGAATGCTTATAGACACTCGGACACGCGTTTGAGCAACTCTTCATGTTATTCTTACGTTCTAGCTAGTGTGCTACTTTTGGTCGGGGTTTTTACCATAGTAAATTCGTAACCTACTATCAAAAGAGATGATTCTTATCAGGGAGAAACTTATGTATTCGTGGAGAAGAATCATCTACGCACAACTAACAATAAAATACTAATAATACAAACGCTACCCGAAGGGCGTCACGTATTGTTCTAAATGATTCCATAACTCCATATTCCCACAAGTCTTATCTCTGATAAGAGCCTTTATTGGATAAGCTCTTATCAGCTTATCTATCTGACACCTACGAAGGCTCGGGCCAAAATTATGGAACATCCCCAGATCCTAGCACAGTCTTTAATAGGGACTACCTAGTAGTTCGTACTGTGATGGCTAGTTCGCTAAGTGATGAATTAATAGGTACCTAACTTGGCGCTATAGCTTTAGGGTACTGAGCGAGCACTATCGTTCGTACTTTCCTAACTACCTACTGCCGAAGCTCACCTGTGGTTCCTACGGCCAGTCACATCAAACCGCCTCCGCCGTCAGTTAAGTAATAATATAATAAAATTTATATATATATATTTATTTAACTATTTTTCATAATAAAAGGAAACTCTTACGACAACATAACAAGAGTCTCTTAACACTTACATAAGTAGGTAGGCAGGTAGGTTCAGTCGTTTTTATAGAGTTTTAAAACTACACCAAAGACTTATAATATCTACTTAGAGCTTAAGTCATAACCTAAGAGCTTCAGGGATTTAGTGGCATTAAGAACCTTTAAATCCGACAGAGTGGCTGATCACTATATCTATAGAAGTAATCATGCTAGCTGTTTTACTCCATTTAAAAAGTGTTGATGACCTCAGCAGCATTACCGATCTTGCTTAGAAATCGTACAACCGGCCAAATTGGCCTCAGATCTGCGGGGTCTGGCCTCCCCCCTATCTCGGTGTTATTCATTACAATCTCCATATCAGACGATTTAAAACATCCTACTCTACTGTAAATGGATATATAACTGCGTTAATCCGTAACTTACTCAACTCCCCCGAGGTCCTTTGTTCTCAACCCGACCATTGCGTACATTGTAGCCGAACCACAATGTCTACTGTCTTGATCATCGGCGCTGGACCCAACATAGGGAAAGCGTGCGCTGAAACCTTTTCTGTCGCGGGCTTCAAAGTTGCGGTAGCTTCTAGAACCCAGAAGCTCGATACCAAATATCGTCACTACGTCTTCGATGCCTCAAAACCAGACACCGTACCAGATCTCTTCGAGCGGGTATCTGCAGACCTAGGCGTGCCCGGCGTGGTCATATATAATGGTTCGTAGTCATTTTAATCTATGCTTATAGTAATAGTCTTGTGCTGACAAAATCGCAGCCTATGCTGCCCAAAGGACTGACGTAGACCAACCGTTCGGTAATGATCTCGGTACTTTTCAGAAGAACTTGACCATCAATGCAACTACCCCTTACGTGGCAGCGCGCGAGGCCGTGAAGGGTTTCGATAAAATTGGTGTTTCCGGCCTCGGATCCGCAGGTGGTACTTTCATTTTCACGGGAAATCTTTTGAACATCAGTGTTTTCCCAGGGCTAATGGCCTTCGGCAGTAAGCAATTCTCACATTTTCTTATCCCCTTTAACTTCAGTTGATATAAAATGAATATCAACTTTATCGAATAGGCTGATGGTATGGAGGTCTAGAATGAGATAACAGGCGCTAATTCTCTACCGTCTTGTAGTGGGTAAGATTTCAGCGGCACACATGATCCAACATCTGGCATTAGCCGCATACTCCGATAAACCATACAAGTGAGTATAATAACATGTCTAGATATAGCAAAGAAATAGGGAGTCTATCATGTAGGTCGCTGACGGGTAGCTATAGATTCTACTACGCCGACGAGAGGCACGAGGATGGAACCCCCATGACGTCCGGTCTCAACGGGGATGCCCATGCAGATGCCTATCTTGAATTAGCCAGGGACCCAGCGCAGAGGGCTTGGAATTATATTTTCGCCAAAGGAAAGGGGTATGTTGATTTTCCGCGCTTGGAAGTGATAGCCTAAACTTGGTCAAGCCATGGACATATGAAACTAGAAAGGAAAGTGGTGGAGAAAGTATGGCTATTGTACACCTTTATTTTACGTAGAAACTCATTCCGAAATAATAGTGTTGTTTCATTATCCTTCTTTCTCTTCTTCGCTTCTGTTATCCTGAGTGCACTTTTCAACATTTTGATCGATAGTGTCAAACTGCCCATTGTCCATTCTCGTTCCTTTAATTTAGTTGAACCCGAGGATCTGGGCTAGAATCTTGCCAAGGCGGTGTATTATGATTTCCGTAGGGTATAATCTGTGACACGGATCTATCCGCGAACCATATATCTGGATTTCATCGCAGTTTA
The DNA here is from genome assembly GCA_022578945.1 of Hypoxylon fuscum. Taxonomy (NCBI): domain Eukaryota; kingdom Fungi; phylum Ascomycota; class Sordariomycetes; order Xylariales; family Hypoxylaceae; genus Hypoxylon; species Hypoxylon fuscum. The sequence continues at coordinate 6,105 of MU400077.1, forward strand.
ATCTACAACACTCCGAGTAAGCATTTTACGCTGTCTACTAATGCAAGTGCCGACTCCATATGCGGGCGCTTCATAACTTTAACCAGAAAACTTATAGAGAAGTCATAGAGGCACACAGAGCCAGTTGGCGATACTAACTGCGCCGCAGTATCCTCCTTAGAACGAAAGATCAAGACGCGCCATTCCGTCCATCCCGCGATGATTTTCTTTGAAGATCGCGATGAGATAAGACGTTAAGCTACAAATGTTCTCGTATTTTATACATATATTTTTTTACTTCTGAAATTGCATGTTTCCTCGGGGCGCGTTAAGACGACAATTCAAAATCAGATCTCAGCTGATGGAAGCCTACACAGGGGAAATAAGTACGAAAATGCTTACCGAAGATCTAATGCAACAATCCATCGGCTCAAATTCCCCGAATAAGCCCAAACCATACGACCAGGGAGCGAGGTGCATCGATCCTGCGGCCAAACAGACACCATCGGCCCGATGGCATGTGGGTTCCGTATGAAATCTTAGGACGAAATAGGCATGAGGCTATTTGCGGCGACCGATCGTCGTTATATACTACCAATAGTAGAACTATAATCAGCACGTTTCACCTTATCATAGGTGAGGCTTTGAAGGACGTCAACATTGAGTGCCATTATACCTAGGAACGGCGAACTGAGCTGCTCAAGATGAAATCAGTAAGATACCTACATATAAATGCATGGTCACCCTAACTGCCAAGGCATTCTTGTTGCATACACCACATTAGCCTAGGCTGTCATTTGCACGACTTCATTATGTTATCCTTCGGCCACCATGGCCTATCATCGAAGAAACTGCTGACCCTCACAGCGGCTCTAATTCCAGTCATCGACGCGGCAGCGATCTCCACAAACCCATCCGCATTATTCAAGCGCGATCCACCAACAAAGATCCCGGGATGTGCAACAGATGCAGACAAGAAGTGGCAGCCAGGTAAGACACCGCACTTAATACGGATATACATAGTTCCCTCCGCTCACACAGATATAGCCATGGACTTTGACACAGATGGGTGCTACAACACCCCTGCCATTGGCATTGATGGCACCTTAAATCCAGGCTTAGAGTGCGGTGGGGATGTGAACGGCCACTGTAGGGACCTTTCGGATCTACAAAATAATAATGTGTATTCCCGGGCGCGTTGCAACAACGGCTGGTGTGGATTTCACTACGGTTATTATTTTGAGAAGGACCAGACCATCGACGGCAGCTGTGGAGTAGGCCACAAGAACGACTGGGAACATATCGTAGTCTGGGTTAAGGACGGTGATGAGATGCCCTCATACGTTGCTGTATCCCAACACAAGGGATGGGAGGTCAAGGCAGCCGCTGATGTCCGGTGGCTGGATACACATCCCAAGACCATATACCACAAAGATGGTGGGCTCACCCACGACTTCCGGTTTGCAAACGAGGAAGATGACAATATCGAGAACCATACGGGGCAGTGGTTTGTAAGTTGATACTCTAAAACCACACTTAGAAGATGCTGGCTAATCTCTAAACATTGCAGTTTGGCGATCTCGTCGGCTTCTTGGGGTTTCCCTCCACCGATCTTCGCGATAAGATGCTTAACAATGATTGGGGCGCTGCCCTTCCTAACTTACGAGAGGACGTGTTCCCAGGCAAGATGACTGACGCGAAGGGCGGCAAGACTGATATAACGCTGGACGTCAATGCAGACGACGACAAATCTCCAGGCCAGCCCAGTTGTTGAGGAATATTCGAGTCTACGGAACGGTTCTGTTTCTTCGTACATATTTTAGTTAACGCATTAATCTTGTCATCCTAGGTTAGCTAACTGTACCTGGATTCATTATAAACAATTTTAAGATTCTCTTCTGGTGAGCATTTTATCACTGCGGTGTTGAGCCAACGATTCCATCACCGAATGAGAAGAATAGGGGCAATAGAAGAAAATTAGAGTAAGACGGTTTAGTTTCATTTTGAACTATTCAGTAACGTCACCTAATTAATTCTTGGAAACTATAAACCAGGCTCAGACTTCGGTTAGGGTCTACGGCAGCATAAAATATCACTCTGTAGTATGGATTATCGGAATTTTTCACCCCTGATTCTCTGCTTTGTCACAGTGCGCAAAGACCTTTCCCTTGGAAAGAAACAGGGCTTCCACACTGTGACGCGAACGGCCCTAGCCCCTTTTCTGTCGCAACACTAAAGTTTCGCGATGAAAATGAGAAGCCACTACACTAATACTAGGTCGGTTTATTCCACGTATCTAATCCTTAAAGAGTCGTCATCGAACTCTCGGGCCATCATTAAGCTTATGCCAATCTGCCGATGTAACTACCCGACCCCGTGCCCGTTGACGGCTACCCGCCGGCGTTCGCACGACTAGTTCATGTTGTGATACCTTTTTCTGACGTCGCAGCCCTGAATAACATGCTACGCACAACATATCGTTGGTTCTTGGGTTGCACTTGTCGGGCGGCGTCTTTCAAAAGGAGCGGTCAGCATCAACCATGAAGTAGATTGGAACGTGGAGCCAGACTCACCCCCCGTCCAGAGGTTCCCAGTGGAACACAAAAGCGCCAATGTAGGCACCAATGAATATGCAGATGATTATATAGCCGTTGTAGTACATTGCGAGTCTAGGTATCATTTTGATTAGCTACCACTAAGCCCAGGTCATCTGTTAGGACGAAGACATGGGACAAGGACGTACAGCATGACAAAGTAAGCAACCGCAAATTGTATCATGTGCAGCAATGCTCTAACCGCCTGCTCGAGAACAGTTGGTCGGAAGCCTCCCGACTGCCCCATAATGTGGGAGGGTGTCGGGCTTGCTGGAACTGCCTTGTCGTTGCCGTCTTTAGGAGAAGCCGTAGATGCAGAAATATTGGTTGAGGTATGCCTCCTGATAAGATATCGGTCATACTCTTTGACGGTTCGGCGCATGAACTCGAGCGACATAGTTAACAGGATAACTCCAATGCAAGAGCCGGCAAACATGCCAGAGGTGGTATTGTGCCACGATGACGCAATAAAGCATGAGTCGACAGTATACCAGTTCCATAGCATCTATTCCCTTATCAGTATCGAATTCTTCGTAGCCAACCTTTGAGCGAACTTACCGATATCTTGCAGGAGTTCCCCCCTCCCATACTCATAGACATGCCTGTTGATGTTGACGTTGGTGCAGTGCTTGTTGCCGTCGAAGACATGGGCATAGTCATGGATGACATGTCCATTGACATTGATGACATATCCATCTTGTATTATTGGTGTGAAGTTCAAAAGTTTAGTTTCTGCCTGTGCGTCGGCTACCTAGAAATCCTAAAGTGTGTCTGGTTGTGTCGGATGCGAAGAAAAAAAGAATCCCAGGGGCTTGGATCTGCAATATATCCATGCGACGAACTGGGGCAATCGTCAATTCGAAAAGTCTAGGTCGCTTGGCTACTTCATATGCCTTATGTTAGGTGTAAGATAGTTTGATCGTAGTCTCTTGTGCTTGTTCAGCTGCCGCCTCAATCAGATTAGGCTGAGCCAGCACAACCTGGGTGACAAGGGTGTTGGCGGGAAAATCAAGATGTGAGCACGTTTGAGTTAATTCTTCCACACCATCGTAGCTCTAAGCCATGACTGCCGCGATACCTCTTATAGTATGGTAAGCGACCCCTTCGAAGTTGCTTCTATGAATTCAATGGTTCATGCGCATAGGCATCTATCTACAGATACACAGGTGTGGTGGCGTGGTTTCGCAGTTTGCCGTAGAATTCGTCGTCGTCTGCAATACGTTGCACCCCCTCTCCTTTTCCCAACTTTGCCCGACTTATATTGAGTCTGCTGGGTTGGGTGTTCCCAATAGCTGCACCCCGGAGATCTCGATGTGCAATTTTCGTTTCAGCAACCCGTTAGAAGTTGTCGCTGTAATATGTAGTTACAACTAGTTAGGTCTTGTAGTGAGAAGGTTTCTATTGACCCTTGCTCACCCACATTTTACCACAATTACCCGGGACAGTACCAGCTCGATGACACCCAGTGCGAATGAGCAATCACACTAAACATAGAGATACAAATGTACGTTCTGCCGTAAATGTAGGTTGTTGACCGCTGTTAAGACTCCTCTCTATCTCATCCTAACCATTTGCTGAATCGTCGGTATCAGCAAACGCCTGCTAGGATGGCAGTCAAGGCGATGTCCATGCCTATGGACGATAGCTCCAGCTCGATAAATGTCACCAACCTTCCCCTTTCCGACCCTCGATGCGACAGTGATGCTTGCACCGCCTTCAAGACCGCCCATCAGCTGTCTCAGGCAACTGTGTCGTACGATTACCAATATGAATATGGTCACTTTACCACCTGGTATTATCTGGCTATTATTGGTGTCGCGATGTCTGTTTACTTCTATCGTCTATATCGGAACCAGGTTGCTCGTAAAAGGGCACCAGTAATCAAAAAATCGCTTTTCGCACATAAAGCACTCGCCTTGTGCCGTATGGTCAACTATCGACATTTCAAGGGGCGCGCGGCAGACTATTTCGGTCCGCCTTCTATTGGATCGCTAGCCTTCATTGTGGTTACATCGCTATTTCTTCTTTTGATGACTTTCTTAGTTCATCCTTACTATCGCGATCGCCGGGGATATGGCTCTCCTCCCTTAGCCGTACGAACAGGGTTGATGTCTCAGGCGTTGACTCCTATCATTGTTGCCCTTGCAGGCAAGGTTAACTTCATCACGATGCTCACTGGGATCAGCCACGAAAAGTTGAATGTATTCCATCGTTGGGTCTCTTACATGTGCTTATTCCTGGCCATTGTTCATACGGTGCCCTTCATCGTCGCGCCCCTGAGAGATGGCGGACCTGCTCAACTTCGAAAGCAGTACTATAAGCCGGGAAGCATGGAGGTTAGAAAGCCCCCCTTTCGTTCTCTTCGGTTCGGCCTATGTGTATCGAAGTGTTAATGTAGCTGATACTATAAACATGTGCAGTATACTGGAACACCACCCTTGGGTATTCTCGTGGGTATCATCGTGCTATCCATTCCTTGGATCCGCCACCGGTTCTACAACTTCTTCTACCGAATGCACATACCCATGTATGTCACTTACCTCGGGCTCTTGTTCTGGCACTCTGCGCAGGAAAAGGACTCGTGGGTGTACCTCTACGCGACGCTTGCGATCTGGCTGGCTTCCTGTCTAGTGCGATTTTTCTATAAATGGCAGACTTTTAGTATCTTCCGTGACTGGTTCCAAGGCTTTCCAGCGAAGCTCCAAGAGCTCCCCGGTGGTATGACGAAGATGACTGTCCTCGCGCCGGCGGACTTCAAATGGAAACCTGGACAACATGCCTGGCTGCGATTGCCCCACATATCGGTCCTACAGAACCACCCTTACACGATCGCAAACCTGCCTAAAGATTCAGCTAGGGGTATTGAACAAAATTCCGATGTACAAGAGATGATCTTTTATATTCGGGCTCATCAAGGTCTCACTCATGATCTACTTAAGTCCGTTGCGAATCACGACGTGGTAGAAGATAGTGGTCGGTCGGTTTCGGTCCACGTCGATGGCCCGTATGGTGGACTGGTGGAAGATGTGCCTGCACTTTACGAGTCGCAGGTCTTCGTCGCCGGTGGAAGTGGGATATCCGCATGTCTTCCGTGGATTCACTACGCCACGAGGCGCATTGTGCAGGGTTCTGCCATTACCACGAACATCCATCTCATATGGATGGTCAGATATGCCACTCAGATACAATGGATAACGGATGAGCTAGAGCCCCTCGTCAATGCTCATCCTGATCTCATACAAGTCGACTTCTTCGTCACGGACTCAAGTTCGAGCTCACCAGCCATTTCAAGCACGGACTCCGAGAAGGATTCCGAGGCGACCCCTAAGACTGGAGTTTCTAGAAGTAAGCCGAGTGAGAAAAGCACGACGCTAGTCAGCCCTAAATTAGGACAAGTACACACCCAGCGGCCTTACTTGCCCAAACTTTTACCTCCATTGCTCACAGCGCGACGGTGTTTCGTTCTCGGTATGTTTTCTAAGGCGTTAAACTTATAGATTAGCTTACATAAATCTAGGTTGCGGCCCCGATAGTCTACGAACGGATTTAGCGAATGCAGTATCTGCTGCTCAGAAAAAGGTTCTGACAGGTGAAGTCGATATCGTCACATTACACACAGAGTCTTTCGGATGGTGATACAGGCAATAAGTAGGTAGGAGTTGGACTGGGTCTTTGGTAGATAGGTACCTATATAATCGAGGTACCAGTCTCGTAAGGCATTCATGTAAAGATGATGATTTGGGTAAATTTTTTTTCTCCGTATTATCAAATCTAATTCAGGCAGTTCAGGCAAGTAAATGCGAATGACTTACAGTGACTGGCATTAGCTACATATCCCCCCTAAACAACGGATTTGACCAATCAGAGACTTCAGGGTTTCTCGTTAGGGCAGCTACCCCGCAATGGGTCGATCTGCATCGGAATTGGTCCATTAAAGATCCCTACCATAGTCCCTACACCTGGCAAACCCCTGTATCCCCCTGGCCCTTACCTCCGTCATCGGGGCTAAGCTTAGCACAAAGTTGAAAATTTCATCATCAGATTTCGAGATCTGAGACCATGCGCGTTGATGAGTCTATATCGGTGAATTCGTTCAATTAAGTGTGATATTCGTGACTTGGCTATCTAATTAGCTTCTTACTATAGTTGTCTTTTGACATCACTTTAATTGAAAATCAATTGGATAACGTCGGGTTTAGCGGATCACTTACCTTACGGACTACCCCGGATCACCCCCAACCATCCCCGTGAAGATGGAGTCCTTCACTATCCGGACGCCGTGCTCTTCGGCCAACATAGGGCCCGGGTTCGACGTCATCGGCCTCGCATTGTCGATTTACCTGGAACTCAAAGTCACCATCGACCGCACCAAGAAGTCGTCCCAGGAACCCCTCAACTGCCGCATCACGTACGAGGGTCAGGGCGAGGGGACCGATGATGTACCCCTAGACCCGGCCGCCAATCTGATCACACGAGTCGCGCTCTATGTATTGCGGTGCCACGACCAGCGCGCCTTTCCCGTAGAGACCCACGTGCACATCGTCAATCCGATCCCATTAGGCCGTGGCCTCGGATCGTCGGGTGCCGCTGTCGTGGCCGGGGTCATGCTTGGCAAGCAGGTTGGCGGCTTGGATCACCTGACTGATGACCGACTCTTCGATTTCTGTCTTATGATCGGTACGTTTGCTTCTATTCTTCCAGTGCATGTTCACATGATATCCTATTTCAAGCTGCACCCGTGTTCATTCCCGTCTTGCCTCGTAGCCAAAGCTAACATCGTTGGCCTCACTTCATAGAGCGCCATCCCGACAATGTGGGTGCGGCTCTTTTCGGTGGATTTGTGGGCACATACCTAAATCCATTGACACCCGAGGACGTAGCACGTGTTGAGATCCCACTCAGTGAAGTACTACCCGCACCGGCCGGTGGTCTAGATACCGGTGAGCGGCCGCCGGAACCGCCACACGGCATTGGTCATCACATCAAGTTCCCTTGGGCCAAAGAGATCAAGGCTGTGGCCATTGTTCCCAACTTCCAGGTGCCCACAGCAAAGGCACGTGAGGTGCTGCCAAAGGAATACCCTAGACAGGATGTCGTAAGTAGTAATAACCCATGTCTTGACACTTACTCGGATGCTGATCCCGGATACCTCTAGACATTCAACCTTCAACGAATAGCATTACTACCCGTGGCCCTAGGACAGTCACCTCCAGATCCGAATCTCATCTACCTTGCCATGCAGGATAAGCTGCACCAGCAGTACCGACAGACATTAATCCCTGGATTAGGTGAGATTGTTGAATCCATGTCGCCCAGCACGCAAGAGGGTCTACTCGGTGTGTGTCTGTCGGGTGCAGGTCCCACAATCCTAGCGCTCGCGACTAGCAACTTCGAGGAGATTGCAGAGCGCATCATCGGCAGGTTCAAGAAGGAGAATATCGATTGCCAGTGGCTAATCCTAGAGCCCGCGGAAGGCACCAAGGTTATCCGATCCGGGAAGAGTTAGACGGAGGATGCAAGATTAATTCGATACCCAAGAGGAGCCTCGCGTCGTGACTTATAGAGATGGCACCGAGTCAATTAACGGCGGAATGGAAACGAAGATTTACGATCGTGGGGTATCATCCAAATTAAGCTTAATTTAAAGAACTCCTGGTTGGCAATGGATTGGGAGAATATTTCAATAGACGCGTGCAGCCAAAAATAGACGACGGACTATCTCGCATACAACAAATAGCATTGAGTCTCCTCATAGCTATCCACTTTCCGCGAAAGAAAATGATGACTTGTGTTTTCGAAATGAATGTTCTCGTCGAGCTCTTGAAAAGGGGTTAACAGGGGGGGGGGGGGGCGGAGTTGGTACATGTACATAGTAGGTACCACCGCGGGTGGACTCCGGCGGCTGAGCTAACCGAGCAAGGATCTTACATACTCCATTTATTTTCATATGAAATAATGTTCTGCAGCGGCAACTTTACCGAGCTCTGAGAAAAAGTAATATTTTTAGTTTTCAAAATTCTAGTGAGATCTGTTTCATTACGTGCATCACGCCAACGATCTTCGCCTTGATTTTCTTCTAATTCATCTCATTACGCCAGTTGTACACAGACTGACGGGTTAGATGATTTTCTAGAATCTTCAATATGTGTTGGCAGTGTAGTCCAGACAGCCACACGAAAAAGAGGAAATTTGATGCGGCACGTACATATGCAACACCTGCACACCTATACGAGAGGGCGCGGGGGGCTCGTGCTATTACTTGCGGGGCACAGGAGCCAGCTGACGTAGGTCAATAAGGTGATTATCGCCCTGGCAGCTTGGTCAAGTTTCCCGGATGCCGGGCGAAAATGTAGCCCTGCTGTCACATTCGGTGCGCACTAGCTGAAAATATCGATCAGCTCCGAGATGTGACTGATTTGGTAGTCAGCTCGTGAGCACCCACTAGAAACGGACTTTAATTCTTGACATATCGGATTAGGGCCAGATCCATCAACCAACCAATCCGGGGTACAGCGCGGCCCATTCCGAGATCTGGGTCTCTAACCCACTCACCCCATAGAAGGAGACGAGTGACGAGAAAGGTAGCGAGATGAAGGGCTCCTCAGGCCTCCTCAGGCCTCTTCACCTCTTTCGATTATCTAGCGCCGTCGTTGTAGCGGAAAATACATGTAGTCTATGGATAAGTATTATATACATCCCCGTAAGAGGCAGGCGAGCAGAGAGCATACTCGGAACGTAGGTACCTATGGATTGATGCTGTCGTATTCGGATCTTGCCTGAAAACGGCCTCGTCTGATATTAGCTGTTGGTTAGGCGAGCATGGTGGCATGGCAAGCAAGGGTGGCCTGTCACTTGCATTGAAGCCATTCACGAGCTTCAATCTCCTTTCCAACTTTAATATTCCTCGGCTTATAGCAGGCACCCCCGCATGTACATACATAGTATCACTTCAGGAGCAAGGTGTAGTCCATAAGAATCATGGACGTTCCTACCTACAGGGCCCGGTGCCTCATCTATCGCGTGGGGCTTCTCTCTTTTACATCCCTCTGTCGATAGTTCCCCTCTGGTGAATCCATAGCCTCAAGTGACGGCCTGTCAGGTTACGAAAACCAGTATGGCGCGCTTGGCCCTGAACAAGGTCGCCCTTTGGGCCGCTACTCTCACCGCATGCGTCACCGCCCAAAACACTTGCGACACAGTAGCGAGCCGTACATCGATCTCGATACTGAAGACGTTGTCCATAGATTACAACACCGCGCAAACAGAATACTGGTCTACGTCCTGCGGCGACCTCAAGCCGACATGCATTCTCGAGCCGGAAACGCCGGAAGAGGTGGCCGCCATCTTGTCGATCCTGCACGAGAACAACGAGACTTTCGCGATCAAGTCGGGCGGCCACAACCCGAATAACTACTTTGCCAGCGTCGACGGCGGCCCCCTGATCTCAACCAAGAAGCTTAACGAGATTATTTTCGATGCCGGCTCCGAGACGGTAAGGGTTGGGCCTGGCAATAGATGGGATGAAGTGGGCGCGCAACTCGACGCGACTGGTTACACTGTCGTTGGCGGTCGGATTGGCAATGTCGGCGTCGGAGGCTATCTGCTCGGAAGTAAGAGCTCAAGAGAATAACTGGGATAGAAGAAATCACTAACATCGCGCGTAGATGGATTAAGTTTCATGAGCACCGAGTATGGCTGGGCCGCCAATTCGATTCTCGAGGCTACAGTGGTATTGGCAAACGGGTCGATCGTCACGGCTAGCGAGACCAACAACTATGAACTTTGGATGGCTCTCAAGGGCGGCGGGAATAACTTCGGCATCGTCACATCATACCTACTTCAAGCGTACCAGCAGGGCGACATCTGGGGTGGCAACCTCGAATTCGACGCCACGCCCGAGAACACGGCTGCTCTCCTGACAGCTCTCCGCAACTTCACCGAGAACTACACAGACGGGAAAGCAGGTATCATCATGACGGCCGAGCGCACGTTGGTCACGGTAGTCGACATATGGATCCTGTTTTTGTACTATAACGGCCCCGAGCCGCCACAAGGCGTGTTCGACAGCTTCCTTGCCATTAAGCCTACCATCAACAGCTGCAAGACGCAGAGGTATTCCGACTTGCTTAGCGGCAATAATTGGGCTGTCATTAAGGGCAGCGTCTACACTATCGGGACCGAAACCATGCCCCTGCCTAGCAAGGAAGACGGTCCGGAGATCATGCAAGCCGTCTACGACCACTGGGTCAACGTTAGTGACACGGCCAAGTTCGTTCCGGGCCTCATCGCCAGCATTGCGTTCCAACCCATGCCGAAGAGAATCGCGCAAATCGCCAAGTCCAAGGGTGGGGACATGCTAGACTTGGACGACGACGTCGACCGTATCATCGTGGAGCTAGACTACAGCTTCCTGAACAAGGCGGACTACGACCAGATCGACCTGACGATGCGCGCCACGTACAACGGCATCGGGGACCTGGTCAAGGACTACCAGCAGAGCGGCCTGCTACCGTCAGACGTTTACCTGCCGATATTCATGAACGACGGCTTCTACCCGCAGGACTACTTCGGGCGCCTGAGGCCCGAGAAGCTGCAGCTGGCCCAGAAGGTCCAGGCCGAGGTGGACCCCGATGGGTTCTGGAAGGAGAGGACGGCCGGGTTTAAGATACCGGCATCGTGAACAATAAACAAAAAGTAATATGAAAATACACTCGCTTGTTTATGCAGTGGTAGTTCTAATTAATTCCTAATATCAAATGATCACATCGTATGAATACTCCAAGGAGGATAGAATAGTGCCTTCATATTAGTGGGTGGTGATGTTTGACATGTCTCTACCAGTATTATGGTAGTCCCACCTTTGGAACTTAAGAACTATCTCTTATCTGGAATTGCCTTTGTATAACTTCCGATTCATGTCTGACTTGGCATTGGCTATAAGTAGTCTTAAGAACTGAAACTTGTCTAATCCTCTTATCATTCAATGTCTTTGGAATAACTAAGCATAGCATTGACATTAGTCTTGGGAGAATTAACAAGAGCCATTCTCATGGAATCCAATTAGATACCTATTATGCAAAGTGGCTGTTTAGATATAAATAGAGCGTGGGAGTCGTATCTTGGGACTGCTTGAATCTTCTAGATATCTAACCCCTACGGATCTATGAGAAATCAGAATTCCCGCTGAACGCTGCCTTAGCAGTGGTCTGTCATGTGGTATTAGGAGCCTTTTTTATAGATATAAGCAGCTTGTACCTCCCCCTTTCCAGCCCATATTGAACACATTCGCTACTGTCAAGGGTCTCTCAGTTCCACTGGGTGCTTGACTATCCAACGTTCCAAGTCACTCAGGCTTTCAGTTACCTGAAAGACCTTGTGGGTATCTATCGTAACTAAAATCTATTTATTATTAGCCATCTCCACGATCCAACGTTGATAGTATCCCAGTCAAAACGCCAAGTTAATGCGAAACAATTCCATTATACAACGGCCAAGACACCCGGCCTCATTAGCGCTTTGAGTTCCCGATGTCGAATATGTGTCTCACACAGTGGTATACCAAGGACTCGGTCCGGATTGGGGAAGGTGAATTTTTCGTTCGCTGGACACCAGGCTCGGTAGTAAAGTGCAACATTGATGAAAAGAGTTTCGAGTACTTGGCTATTGCTGAACTCGTCTCAGCTCAGGTATTCGTAGCCATATCTTCGTGGAAGGGGGCCGGGGTGGAGTTTAAGGAGGTCGGCATCAACGAAAATGCTACATTTCAAATCAAGTATCGTGATTTGCCAGATGACGGACGCACTGAGCCTTTGGCTCGTGCTTTCTTGCCACAGACCGAGCCCGGAGTTCTGTATGTATATGAAGCGGCTTTGGTGCAGCCTTGTCTCCAACATCTAGACAAGATTATATCTCACGAGATCGGACACATTCTAGGGCTGCGCCATGAGTCTGGTGGTTCTAAAGGAGAAGAGCGATCTATTCAATATGGAGTGCCCGATTCTAACTCAGTGATGATGTACTTCAACACTTTAACTCCGCGGACTGTCCAAGAACGAGAAATTGAGGAGATAAAGGACTTGTATGCCTTGCGCAACAATGGCGTAGTCAAGAATATCGACTTGAAGACGACGGGGATCCGTGAGATGAGGGTCCGCGACATCACGCCGAGGTACTCCCCCGGGTTGCTTCCGATTCTAGGTGGACTATAGGATTCTCATTCGTGGTTGAATCATTACGGGTGAAGTGACAAGTCACGGGCGGGATCCAGCCGGGGTTAAAATGCCGGCGATTGGAAACATACCGCAACGGGAACAGTATAAAAGTCCTGGATTTGAGTGGGCGACGAGATTTAATACAACCGTACCTACCTACATACCAGCAGCCATACGAAGTACTGCCGCATTATAGGTATAATCTAGAGGGATGGATGACATTCTAGCTGGATGTATGGATGTTAGGATGGTTGGCAGCTGGCAGACAGGCCGTGTTACGACCTAATAATCAAGGTGGTTGGTGGTTGGTGGTTGCTCGGCGTGGCATTCTATACGTATATAGATTAGCTCTGACGGGGGATAACGAAGAGCACATGGCCAAAATCCTTGCGCATGAGATTGGGCACATCCTAGGCCTCCGCCATGAATTTGCCGGTGTCAAGGAAACTGGCTCTATGCTTTGGGGAGAACCTAACGCCAAGTCAGTGATGAACTACTTCCCTTGCGCGGCGTCTTGGAGTGCCGTTCAGAGGCAGGATATCAAGGAGGTGAAGGACTTCTATGCCTTGCCTGAACACTTCATAGTGACGGGTGAGGTTGATGAGATGCCGATTTCCAACAATGGAGCTCCAAGAACAGTTCGCGAGATGAAAGTCCTCAGTATTACTCCATGTTACTTTCAATTCGAAGGAGAGAGTGTGGGACGGTTATGGAGAAACATGTTATCCCAGGGACTTCGTCTTGTATTGAGCATTTGATGATAGGATAAAGTTGCATTGACGTCGGTTTTTAGATTTGACCAAACGGCGCCAGACTCGGTGGGGATTAGTGAGCTGACCCACCTGCCAGCACCTGCACAAACCAGGCACTGGCACCAAATTTAGACTTCGCCTTACGGTCTACATTCTACATGGATGATGGAAATGATTTGAGTTATCGGATTTCGTGTCCTTTCCTTATTTTGTATTCCTTATTTCGATCTATGATCTCCAACTTTCATTGTCCATTACCCATTACATTTGTACGATACCAAATCGCATGAAATACGAATAGTGCTATGGATTTCCTCAAATCGGCGGTGGCGTCCGCCATCGCCCAGGGCCCACCCTTCCCCTATACCTTTGGCGACAAGGTAGACGTCGATGCATCGATCTGGACGCTGTACAATGGAACGAGACGCGCCGACGGCTCCAACTGCAGCATCTTCTCCTTCGACGTGGCGGCGAACAAAGCACGACTCCCACTCGCTAAGAACGCGCTCAAGAAGCTGCGCACGATGCGGCACCCCGGCGTCATCAAGGTGCTGGACACCGTCGAGACCGAGTCCTATATATATATCGCGACCGAACGAGTGGTACCCCTGCGCTGGCACGTCAAGAGGAAGAGTCTAAGTCCCGAGACCATCAAGTGGGGGTTATATAGCATTGCGCGCACTGTCAAGTTCATCAACGACGAGGGCTCGTCTATCCATGGCAGTCTCCGTGTTGCATCTATATACACATCCGAGAGCGGCGAGTGGAAACTCGGCGGGTTTGAGATTCTGAGTAATGTGAAGGACGACGAGGCGGTTATATATACGTACGGAAGCTTGGTGCCCGACTCAGCACGATACACACCGCCCGAACTTGCACGATCGGGCTGGGATGCGATCAAGAAGAGTCCGCACTCGGCTGTCGACGCTTATAACTTCGGAACCACCATATTCGAGGCCTTTAATGGGGATTTCATGGGTGCGGATCAAGCAGGGCAGACAAAGGGGATACCGCCTAGCATGCACGCTGGTTACAGAAGACTAACGAATGCGAACCCAAAGGCTAGAATCACAGTGGGAACTTTCTTGGAGCAAGGCTGTCGATCTGGAGCATTCTTCGATTCGCCCCTGATTAAATTAACCGAAGGCATCGACAATCTTGGCGTCAAGTCGGAAAGCGAGAGGGAAGAGTTTTTGGAGGACCTGGACCAACTTACAGATGATTTCCCCGAGGACTTCTTCAAGATGAAAGTACTGCCCGAGTTGTTGAAATCTGTCGAATTTGGCGGAGGTGGACCCAAGGCTTTTGGCGTGGTCATGAAGATCTCTACGAAGCTATCAAACGAGGATTTCGAGGCTCGAGTTCAGCCTGTCGTCATCAGACTATTTGGAAATCCCGACAGAGCCATAAGAGTGTGTCTCTTGGATAACCTGCCAGTCATGATTGACAGATTGTCTCAGAAGGTGGTCAGCGACAAGATATTTCCCCACATGGTATCTGGTTTTACCGACGTGGCGCCTCTCGTTCGAGAGCAGACCCTGAAATCGGTTCTCGTCATTATTGGCAAGCTATCAGATCGAACTATCAACGGCGAATTACTGAGGTACTTGGCCAAGACCGCAAACGACGAGCAACCAGGCATCCGAACGAACACTACAATCTGTCTAGGGAAAATCGCCAAGAATCTTGGCACATCATCGCGAACCAAGGTCTTAATAGCCGCATTTACTCGGTCACTTCGAGACCCCTTTGTCCACGCCCGAAATGCTGCACTCATGGCATTAGCCGCCACCTGCGAGCATTTCAACGAGGAGGATTGTGCGGCGCGAATTCTGCCAGTCATCTGCCCGGCCTTAATCGACAAGGAGAAGCTCGTCCGAGACCAGGCCAACAAGGCGATGGATGTCTATATGCAGAGAATCCGCAAGGCCGCAGCCGCTATGCCGGACACGGTTCAGCCGCCTCCACAGACCAGCGAGGGCGCTGGCCCGCGCATGAGCACACCGCAGCCCAGCGAAGCATCATCCTGGGCTGGATGGGCCATCTCATCTTTTACCAATAAACTCTCAGCCGCCTCGGGTGAAATGCAAACAGCTTCGTCCAACGGCGCATCCACACCAACCCTTCCACCACCACCGAGAGTTGCCTCATCACCCGGCCTACGCGTGACCTCCACATCCTCCGCCTCCACGCTCCATCGCCAAGCCGTCAAGTCCCCGTCCCCCGCACCCCCACTATCGCGGAACTCTTCCGCCTCCGCCACCAATCTCGAGGCGTACTTCAAGGACCCGGAACCCGAACAAGACGACGGCGACGCGTGGGGCGACATGGGGGATATGGACGACGACGGCAACGCGTTCTTCGATGCGGCTAGCGAACCTGCCAAGCCCGCTAAGAAAGAGCCGCCTGTGGCCTCGCCCGCGCCGTTCGATGATGGATCCGAGCCTGATTTTGCAGGGTGGTTGGCCGCGCAGCAGAAGAAAGGGCCGGCCGGTGGTAAGCCTCTGCCTAAGGGGTTGACGAAGTCGACTACAGCGAATGGGAAGACGGGGAGTGGGGCAGCGAAAAAACCATTGCCGACGAGGACGGCGTCGAAGCCTGTGGTGGCTAAGAAGATTGATACGAAACCTAAGGAGACGGACGACGATGACGGATGGGGAGATGGTTGGTAATAAGGCTGTTTATATGTGATGTGAGAGGAAAGAGTTAGGGGTGTGATAGGATGGTTTAGTTGTAATTAAAGAGCAGAGGCATCATTGCAAGGCGTTTCGGAGTGCAGATTCGTGGGCATGGACGGTTGGTCTTTAGAATACCAGGAAATCAATTGAGTGGCCTCTCATCGTATATAAGCACCAGCATGGTAATGAAGATGATATACGAGAATCATCATGTAGAAACCATGACCATCGAGACTTGACAAATCCTACGTCTTTTGAATGCGAATAAGAGTATATGAAATCGCAACGCGTTTCATGGCCACAACCATCAATTGATGATCTCGACTCTCTCTTCCACGCAATACCACTATTCCATGCGAATGCGTCGTACATATATCCCCACCATTATGTTAGCATCTCACAATATGGATAAACGCAACCCGATAAAAAAGCAAATGGAAATGGAAGTCATGAACCAATATTCATAAATCATGCAGCCGTACAACTCCGGATAACTCCCCGCCAGACCTTATATAAACACATGGTTCATGGACGACACTTTCATCGAAGCAGTCGTCGCCTTTCCGCTCTAGACTCTGGATCAATGCCACCCATCCACCCCAAACCAGCAATCAACTAATCAACCACCACCACCACCCTCTCACCGCGCCTCCGAATAGTCGTTCAGCGCAACACATACCGCGCCGCGGTGGTGGCCGTTGTACTGGCGAATAACCTGCTGGCTGTGCAGCTCCCACAGGCGGGCGTAGTGGTCGGAGCAGGCGGTGACGAGGTAGGCCGAGTCGGCGCTGAAGGCGCAGTCCCAGACCCAGCGCTGGTGGCCGGTGAGGGTGGCCTCGAGGGGGTAGGGCTTGGGCTCGGCGGCGGCGTCGGCGGGCTTGTCGTGGCCGTTGACGGTGATGCTGCCGATGCCGACGCCGATGCCGATGCCGGTGCTGGTGCTAGTGCCGTTAATGGCGAACGGGCCGCCGGCCAAGGGCGTGGTGCCGGCGACGCTGAGCGAGGACGAGGAGGACTCGTCGGAGGGCGGGGTGGCGGTGACGTTGGCGACCTCCCAGATCTTGGCGGTGTGGTCGGCGGAGCAGGTGGCGAGCTTCTTGACGTCGGGGGACAGCAGGATGCGGGTGATGTACTCCTTGTGGGCGCTGAAGTGGGTGACGGGGAGCAGGTTGGTGCGCTCGTAGGTCTGGATCAGCTGCCAGACGAAGACGTTGCCCTGGGGGGGTGTGAGTATGGGTAGTATATATATACATACATATATATATATATATATATATATATGTGAATATAAAAAGAATAAAATATATATACATATAATAACAAAATAAATAATAATAATCATCAAAACTTACAGCATTATTCGCGGCGCACAGCAGCGACCCGTCGCTCGCCACCGTCACGCTCGACACGGACACGTCCTCCTCGGGGATGAGCTGGTGGGAGCAGTTGTTCTCGGCGAGGTCCCAGACCCTCACACTCCCGCCTCGATCGCAGCTGATGATCTCGCCCTGGTTGGGGTGGATGACCACGTCGTTCACCGCCGACCCGTGGTTGTAGCTGCGCTGGATGGTGCCGGAGCGCGTCTCCCAGATCTTGACGGTGCCGTCCTCGCTGCTGGTGACCATCCACTTGCCCTCGCAGTGGAAGGCCACGCCCGTCACGTTGCCCGTGTGGCCCTCGAAGGTGAGCAGGGGGTTCGGGTTCGTCGACTTGATGTCGTACAGCTTCACCGTGTGGTGGCCCGCCGCGGCGAGGAAGCGCTTGTCGGGCGAGATGCACAGCCGGTTCACCTGCGAGTCCGGGTGCTGGATCGTGCGCGAGCAGATGCCCGAGAGCGCCTCCCAGAATCTGGGTTTCTTTTCGTTAGCTGCTTCTGTAGTTATAGCTATATGTGATTGACATTGGCGGGTTAGGAGCGGTCGCATACCTGATGGTGTGGTCGTAACCAGCTGTCGCGAAAGCCATGTTAGCAAGACGAGCATTGTACGATTCGAGGAGGGGAATGAGCTTGGCTGACCGGTACAAAGAATGACAGACATGACAGCTTTACATACGGCCCATCAAAGAGACAGGCCAGCCGACAGGTCACCGTGAGATATACAGCGTATTGGATCTTGCCGGGTGCATTTGTCGCTAGTTGTTGCGAAAAGGATGTTGTCCCGTCCAAATATTTCTGTTTAACAGGTGAGGTAGAAATGTATGGGGTACATGTTTATCGATAAGATATGCATGTATGGCCTATAGGTACATATGCCTGTGAGAATTGCAAAGGTACAACCGAAGAATGGTACAATACCAATTGGCGGGATGTCACGTGTACACATTTACAATTGACGTCATGGAACAGGTGGGGGCCACATATGTATTACAGAACCAATAACATCCTCTCAGGACCTTTTTTACTGGATCTGCTCAATGTAACCATTAGAGAATACAAGGTACGTAGGAAAGGGGCTGAATCCTGGTTTGATTATAGCAAATAGGCAAGACAATGGTTGGTGGCGGCAATAAAATAGGTAGGATACGAGTGCCAGCGAAGAACGTTAGGGGCCTAAGAGAACAGGGTCTCCTGGGTTGAATTTCAATAAGAAAGACCGTGTATTGCTGTCATCAATCAATTGCATATATGCACTTCAAGCCCTAATGCCATAACAGAACTCCCTTCCGACTTCCGCACCATGCATGCCCACCAAGCCTTGCGACTAATGCGTCTCTGAATTTTCCGTCCTGAAAGAAATAGGTGGCCTCACCAAAGTCAGCCTCGACGGACCCAGTTGAACATTGAAAGGATCAACACCACTGCTGCGAGACCTATGTAACGTAATTTTACTTTGACAATCCGTTAGCGCAAGGAAGACATCTTTCTCTATCCTGAGAAAATCAGGCTAGAGTATGCTTACAGGAAGGCCATCCTGGCGCAGTGGCAATTGGGGTAACGGGCCCGGGGACAGCTTTAAGTACCACAATTGGTACCGTACTCAGGATCGTCGTTCTACCGTTTCCTGGTACTGGCGACCGTAGTAAGGGTTGTGCACCATGATGTACTTGGTGGTTCTGGCCACGGGTCTGGGCATTGTCTTGGTTTTTTTGGGTCTCCTCAATAGACCGATTACTGCCCAAAGCTACCTCGCTGTCCATAGCATCATCTGAGACGACAATGAAAGTTGACCTTTGTCCCTTAGATCCCAGCCCCCAGTCCAGCTTGTGCTTAGTCCCTTTCATTGACCCGAGTTGCAGTCGTTTCGCTGCTCTCTCAGTGATATAGTTCGATTTCTGCAAACACCTCTTCGCCGTGAATGCTGTGACCATATTAGGGTCGAAGGGGTTGCATGGGTAGATGAAAAATTGACCGCACTATCATAGTACAATCATCAGTGGAACAATTTCCCAACGGGAAGGGTATATATGAAGAATTTAGGTAACTTACCTTTGGTTCGAAGGTAATTCCGTCAAAACGATCGGTCTCGCGGTTTCCCTCGATTTGCATAGTTTCCGTGGTGTAAGAATCACCGAGTTTTCGATCATGCTCACTGTTGACGAATAGTTCTGGTGGGTGACCCTTAGTAGCAAGATCAGTACGCGCCACCCGGACTGCATCGGCACGGCGCTGGTCAGTCATACTGGTCCCGAAGGAATTGGCGAAAATCTGACTGATCGTTCCTCGGAATATTCTCCCAGAAGTTCTATTGGAGTTGGCCGCCTACTTATGTGCTCAGAGGCTCGCCCAGTCTGGTTGTTTGCATCGTTAGGTACCCTACCCAACTATGTATTGTATCTGCCTCTATGCGTTGTACCTCTGTGCGTTGTGCCTACCTAAGGTGAAGTGCCTGTACAGCTAGCTATGTTGCCACCGGGGCGGTGAAATATTACTACCTCTTGGGCCAACAGTATTTGCGCGTCTTTACAGTTGTCAGGTCACCGGTGCTCCTGCCGTATCAATGCTGAAGCATCACTCCAAACAGCATTTCATGGCAGATAGCGCTGTCCCTGCAGAGAGCGCTGTAAGTTGAAAATTTTTCCAATTTTCAATTAATCTAGCTCCAATACTTATTTTACACGAGTAGCCTACATACACCTAGGTAGGCTACGAATTACTGCCCAACTCCCTAAGTAGGTAGAATTAGTGCGAAACAAGTATTAGGAGTCCAGCCACTTGAGCCACTTGAGCCACTAGGGACCAAGGGATCTATTAGAGTCAGTCTGCATCGTGACAACAAGTAAGCTAGCACTATTTACGAAAGGAGACCGCTATTAGATGATTTAGAATATCTACCTAGTATCTGTTGAGACGAGCTAGTAACCCCATGTTCCGTCACTCGGTAGTAATTGATTCTCTTAGGGTATCAAAACTGGCCTTCGTGACGAGTATTTCGAACGGTGTCACTTCTGTTGCAACTAAGAAATCTTCATGCAAAGTCCAACTGGCATTTTCGATCGTCCATGTAGCTGTGATATGCTTGGTCGATTTGAGCCTTGCCCCATTCCATGTTGACTCTGTAATCACACCATCACAGAGATTAAGGTTGAATTCGATAGCAATATCTGGAGAAATCCAGTTCTTCGTGGACGAACTGGCCTCCGTCACTTTGACCTCACGCCAGCTAGGAGGAGCATCGGTATGTGGGACCAAGACTTTTGCGAAAGCTGGTCCTGTAACTTGGCCTGGAAGTCCCGAAGAGTCATTACTCAATGTGCTCTGTGAAATTCTTTGTCAGCCCATCAGAACTAATTACTTCATTGCATCCCTAAAATGTTGTTCCATTTCTCTGTATTCTGCCTTTGTCCTGCCGTCTAAAGCTGTGCATATTACTATAACACATACCTGGTTTAATGAAACGCCATGAGGCAAGTCATCCTCGAATATGCTTTCGTGGCGACAGCAAATCCCGCAATATGTTTCCCCGGACTGAAGGATCATGTCTCTCAACTGTATCGCGTTAGGTCGATCCTCATGGGGCCAACGAAGCATCTTCTCAATCCAAACTAGGGGTTCGTTGGATCGGGAGCCGTCCCCTCTCAACTCTACGATTAAGCTTGCGATGCCCTCCTGAGAATGACAGTATGTAGAAGAGCCTTGCCTTTCCAGAATTTCGTCTATGTCTATTCTTTCTTTCCCGTCCAATACGGTGATCATCTCCAGGAAAACACATCCGAGGGACCAAATATCCGACTTCGAATTCCTCTGTCTTTCGCTGTCGAGTTCCGGAGAGCCATACTATATGCGTGATACATAATGAGCAATTGCCTACATGTGGAACAAGGGTGGGGAGAGGGGTGCATTTAAGACTCACTTTTACCGTTCTACATCGCTCTTGCTGCGTTGTTGTACGACCAAACCTGCTCCAATCTAGCGAGATTCCGAAATCCGTTAGCAAGATATTATTACCAATGTCGGGAACCACTACACCCACTACACTAAAGGCTTTGGTATAATGGGTATAATACATTATATTAAAGCCTTTTGTTAAGTATATTAAGCAAGCCTTTAATGAAATAGGTATAATAATAAGTATATTTAATATATTAATTAATTATTAATATATATTATTATTATTATAATTAATAAAAATTTAAAATAAAATTATTTTATATATTAAATTTAATA
>MU400078.1:0-27667 GCA_022578945.1 Hypoxylon fuscum
TATTAAAATTATTAAAATTATTAAAATTATTAAAATTATTATTTAATTAAAATTATAAATAAATTTAATTAATAAAATAATATATATTTATAAAAATTTAAATAAAAATTTAATTTTATATTAAAAAAATTTTAAAATTTTAATTTTATTAATTAAATATTTATATTTTTTATTAATTTTATATAATAATTTTTAAAAATTTTAATATAATATTATTTTTTAAATAAAATAATAATATATATAAATTATAAAAATTATAATTATTATTTTTTTTATAATAATTAATTAAAAAATTAAAATTATTTAAATTATTAATAAAATAATTAAAATTTTTAATTATTTTAAATATTAAATTATTATATAAAAAAATTTATATAAATTAAAATTATTATATAATTAAATAAATTATAAAATAATTTAATTAAAATTAAAATTTTAAATAAAAAAATTATTATAAATTAAAAAAAATATTAAAATATTAAAATAAAAATATTAATATTATAATATTTATAAAATTAATTAATTTAAATATTATAAAATTAAAAAATTTAATTTTAATAAAAATAAAAATATTAAAAAATTTAATAATATTATAAAAAATTAATATTTTAATTAATTTAATATTAATTTAAAATATAAATTAAAAATAAAAATTTAAAATAATTAAATTATAAATATATAATAATAAATTTTTTTTATAAAATAATATAAATAAATTAAATTAAAATATTTAATTTTATTAATAATATAATTTTTTTTATATTTATAATTAATATTTAATTAATTATTTTATTTTATTTAATATTATTTAAATTTAATAATTATATAAATAATAATAAAATTATTTTTAAATTATTTTTAAATTATTTTAAAATTATTTTTAAATTATAATTTAATTTAAAATAATAATTTTTTAATTTATATTTTTTTTAATTAATTATAATAAATATTATTATTATTATATAAAATAATTTTAATTAATTTATTAAATATAAAAAAATTTTAAAAATAAAAATAATATATAATTTAAAATTTAAAATAAATATTAAAAATAAAATTATAAATAATAATTAAATAAAAATAATAATTAATATAATAATTTATATATATTATAAATATTAAAATAAAATATTTATATATTATTTTAATATTAAATAAAATAATTATTTTAATTTTATTTAAATTTAAATTTTTTTTTAAAAAAATAAATTATATAAAAATATATAAAAATTAAAATTAAATATAATTATTTTAATTTTAATAATAATTTTTTTAATTTAATTTAATATATAAAAAAATAATTTATTTAAAAACTTAAAAATATAAAAAATAATAATATTAATATTTATATACCTTTAAAAAAAATATTTAATAAAATCGTCGATAGCCGGTGAAAAAAAAAAACAACAAATTAAACACTTGTTTAAAGGTATTGCAAACGCGACTTGCCACCCCTCCTTACACCAACTTGGACTTCGCCGCCATCATCCATGGAGGGCTCCATATGATTCCGATCATCCGAGGTTTCCAAACCAACGGGAACGAAGCAGAGATGTCGGTTTTTACGTGGACTGCGTGGAATTGCAGAGCATTTTCTAAAGTGAGCTTGGTGAGGGAGAACCCTGAACAAAAATCCAGGGACCTGCAAGTTCAACGAGCCACTCCAGCCCCCGTTCAAGCCCCTCCAGGCTTTGCAGACTCCGGAAGAGATGCGCACGAACGAGCCAATGACGTGGTGTTCCCTTTTTGTAGCGACCCTTAGCGTTGTTTCAAAGTTTCAGGGGTTTCAAATGGCGATCACCTGTAGCTAAATTCGCCCAATCATTCATTACCGTTTTCTCCCATCGTAAAAGGTGATGGAACCGTGTCACCCGAGGATTGGGGTGCGTATTGTGGGGATCCACTAAGAAAAAGGCAGGAAACACGAACAAAATAAAAACGATGCCGGCCTTTCTGAACAGCCCTGGACCTGACAGCCTGACAGCCTGAGCGAAATAATGTTACGTTTGACTCTTGTGCTAGACTCTCTCTCTTGGGAACTTCTCAAATGGCATAATGGCAGAATGGGTACCTACAGTTTGGCTGCACTAACAACTTAGCTTTACCTAAAAGTGACCAAGGAAACGGAGCCGGAGATGTCGCCATCCAATGAGATAGGTAGGCACTAGTTGCCCTATTTGTCCAAAAACAAACGTGAGGAAAGCATTAGATGCCGTCCAGCCTGGGAACGCAAAACTTTTGCCGTTTGCCTTATGAGTCACTGTAGCAGATTAAATAAAAACATCCACACATAAGACTTTTCGTTTGTCTGTTTTCCTATTGAGCCGTTTGAAGCTGCAACTAGAATTTTTCCAATTCCGTCCTGTGCCGTCTACCAAATAGCCCCCTTGTAAATCCATAACAGGCCCGATGGAGATCAGGAAATTGTAAGATTACGGTAGGTCGATCTTCCTGGGGGATAATGGGAATTCTGAGTCTCATCGTTTTTTTTTCTTGTCTGACATCATCCCGCGGACCCTGAGTAACCACGATGGTGTCATCCATTTTTTATTTTTCGACTATTACTCCCACATGTTCCCATATGCTCCCATATGCTCCCATACTCTTCCCATCAGGTAATTCGGCACATATTTTTCTCATTCTCGAGGCTTCAGGTTAGCTACCATCTTCCTCTGTGGTAACATACCCTCCCTGCCTCCCTCGATCTACGAAATATTTTCCTTTTTCTATCAACGGTCTCGGTCGTCTCAACCCCGACTCGTCAGTAAGGTTATTTTATTATGGTCTCTCTTATGCCAGGCGCATTTAATTGTCTCTCCGCTGTTCAGCCCTCGTGGTCCTCGGCTTCATTGGGCCACCCGCTCGTGATCGTCATCTCACCTTTGAAAAAGCATTGGGCGGTCAAATATATTGGACCCTAGCCAACCCCCATTTTCCCCCATTTCCTGGGATATTGTACATAAGCGGCAGCAGGCTACTCTGCGATCTAGTGCCGAGAAAGGGAATAGTCCTTGGTTGGATCGTCGCCTACCTTTCGCAGGAGCGATCACCTACTTTTTCTGGGTACGATCACCTCCAGTGTCGAAGACATCCATCAGGCATACAAGTACCGCGTCGCACAAGGGTTCGGCCACCACCCGGAGTTTCCTCCTCTCTCTTTTCTGCGACTCGAGGTTCACCATCTTCGGCAGTCAAGTGCTTTAGTGGTATGGTAACTTGAACTTGTTCCTCGATACACCACAGATGTAGATGCGAACTTGATACACCGTATGCCCGATGCCTGGCTCTAATGAATAATCACCATCCTTGAATCATTCGTCGCTCCTTTTCCAACATCTCACTTCCAACTTCTCTCTCACCGCTGCCGCATCTGCAGCTCACCTTATCTTTGTTGTCGCTCCTTACATGTTTTATAATAAACGGGTAATCCGAAAATCCCGACCATTCGTATAATTCACATTCACTTGAGTGCCCCAGTGAGGTCGACTTAGACGTCACTTGCCTCACTTACATGAGCGATGTCGCCGACTCTGGACCTATCCCAGAGCACCCACGCCAAAATGATCGTCGCACCACCTCGACTGAACTTGCGCAGGGCCGCTTCGTATCAACATGAAAAGACGACGTTTTCTTCCACTTCGTCGCGCTTCAACTTTAACCATCTAATGTTCTCCCCGCCGCCGTCGCCTGGATTGCCAGCCTTAGTGCCCCGGCCGCGGAAATCATCCACCGGACCGAGGCCAAGCCGGGTCCTCCGAGTTCTTGCATGGGTCCTTGGATTAGTATTAGTCACGTTTGCCGTCAGGGCAGTGGTAACGAAAAATGTGCGGGTGCCCGTCGTCGGATGGGTCTTGGAGGACCGTCAAGAGTTTGAAATGGTTGGCCAGTACGACTTGCCGGAATTCCCTACGCCAATCGCTGTGACGGACCGCAACGGCAGATCGAAGTGGACCGTGTCCATCCCACCTACGTACGACTTTCCACTTAGCATCAAGGAGTATTCGGATATCTGCGTCCAATGCCAAGAGGTGGCGGCCCATGTTAAGGAATTGCACGGTTACACGGACCCTTCTCAAGAGGCTCAGACGCATTACTACTACGAGGATCCCTACTTCCTGGATGTTAGCGATGCCGAGAAACGTGGACTCTTGCCGGGTGTGGAAGGCAAGGCATGGAAAGTGACTGCCCAGGCTCAAAACGGGCACTTGGTGGGAGACAGAGCAGACGGACTAGTTGATAGGGGCATCTGCAGAACGTCGTTGACATTTGTTCTCGAATCAACGAACGCTGGATTAGGGCCTACGCTAATGATGTTATGGATGGCGTACGGTCTTGCGCAGAAAGAGAGGAGATCATTCTTCATTGACGACTCACGATGGGCATATGGCGAATACACTGCCATCTTTAAGGCACCGCCGATGCCTGATTGCAATCCACCACCCCGTCACGAGATGCTACCATGCCCTCATACCGCGCGACACTTGGTCGTATCAGCCGCCACAGCCTCTCAGACATTCGGCAGTAGCTTTAATCTCGAATACCAAAATATCCACCGAAGCGATATGGACCGGGAACGACCAGTGTACGACCTTGCTCGAGCCGGATATGAGGCGTTGTTCCGTCTAAATGACGAGGATCAGCCCTACGTGGAACATCGCATCAAAGAGTTGAGATCGACGGCCAAGGTGGCAGAGGGGAACTACAACGATGGCATGATAATCGGAGTCCACATTCGACATGGCGACCTGCACCCGTACGAGTATCAGTACAACGGGGCGTATGTACCTCTCAACATCTACCACCAGCGATCCAGGGAGGTTGTTGAGGAGGTCCACAACTTTAGTAGCCCTCTTGGTGGAGAAGACCTGGTCGCAAAGCAACATTCATTTGCTATTGTGGCCTCGGACGACCCCGATGTCTACGAAACCGAAGAATTCTCGGGCTCAATGCGAGCACAAGAGCAGATCAAGCTTGCCAGCAAGCAACATATCCAGAAGGCGAATCCCGATAAGTCAGTGATGCACAAATTCGTGGACGAGACTTTCGGTTGGGAGGGCGGATTCTTCGCGACCATGTTCTGGAATTTGGGGCGCTCGACGTTGAACAACGCCAACGCGGCAGGCGAGGTGCAAACGACACTCAAACCGTCGGCTGAGACCATGCGGCTTAGAGGGCTGATTGGACGAGCTTACGCGTTGGACCTAGCTGTCCTGGGCCAGGCTAGCGACGCAGTCATCTGCACTATGAGCGCGATGGGATGCCGGCTGCTGGCCGTGATCATGGGCTGGGAGAAGGCGATGGAGCAGGGGAGGTGGGTCAACATCGACGGAGACTTCCAATGGACCGCGTTGTCACCCTCATAAACAAGCAAGCAAGCATAAGTATTCGACATACAATGGGCGTTTTTAGGCGTTTGAGTTGCACAAGATGGCCGGCCGGCATCAAAAACAATTAAGATATCCCGCATATAGCATAGCCTTCATTTTCCGAGCGGCGTTAGGGAGGAGTGCTTTGATGATATCGAGATGGATATACGTCCAATGTCTCGATACACATGGCATACGGTGGATGGATAGGTTGTTGCATCAGAAAGATCAGTAGAGAAAGAAAAGCATCATGTCCCATCCGCAAGGGGGACCAGAAAGGGAAGATAGCCTTTCGTAGCCGGACCGGCATTAGCAATTTTATTTTATTTGAACTGTATTATACCGTCCGGGCCGTCGTGATTATTTTGAGGGAATGTGTGTTCGAAAAATGCACAAGTCGTAGTGGCAGTACATGGGTGATATTGTATGAAGCTCGCCCCACTACGAAAATTTGTCGATTTCTGCACCTGAGATATTGACTTGCTGGGTATTCGAACATGGTCGCTGGTCGGGAATGTGGCTATGAATGTGGACGAGAATGGAGACGAGAATGGAGACGAGGACGAGGATGAGGACGAGGGTTGCGATAGTACGCGCTGGTTCGCGAGGACGGCGTGCAGGCTGGACTGGTAGGGTGATATGGGCTTTGCCCAATTGTCCGTCTCAGAGTTGAGACGCGTTCTACTATGGACGGAGGTATCACAAACAGCTCGATGAATTAATTGGATGGACAAGTCGTGCAGAATAGGTTGTACAATTTAATCATGAAGCTTTGTTAAGAGGAAGCAGGCCGACGCGTACATAGATCTTTGATGATTGCATCCAAGAGCGCCGACGAGGTAAACACAAATAGCACCTGTGATTCACGATATGCAGCATTCAAGTCAAGACGTGGGAACTTCTTCCTCACCTCGCACGTCAAGCGCACGATAGTAACGAAAAAGATATTCAAAAACACGACCTGTCAGACTTCCGCCATCGCCCACCCCGGCCACGCGCCCGAAGGCAAGACCGCAGCAATCGGGGTTGAGATCTTCACCACTCTCTATACAGCACTCGTGAAAGTGCCGCCACCCTTGCGGGCAGTGCGAGAGTAAGGAACGAAGCGACCGAAGCCGCGACGTTCCCGTTTGAATTTCACTCTAGGGCAACGGGGATATAGTTCATCAACCAGGGTGGGATCTGTGGCTCCTGTAAGGAACACAGAGTAGGACGAATACTATAGAAATGATTCTCTGAAGTCTGTTCGCAGCGATTGTTAGTATCGTGAATCATTGATTGATTGAAAGGATGGATGAAAGGTAGATAGGTAGAGGGTAATGTGTGATGGCATCGCCAGTATGGGGGGTGGGAGTCTTACATGTTCGTACATGATGTAAAAGGGAAAAAAAAATCTCGTAGACGAATCGAGGCCGGTCGAGTTTTAAGCAAATTGCTGGGGCGGTGAGAATTCTGCCGGGTGGGTACGGTGGGTAGGTACGTACCTTGAATACCTCAGGTGCACTTTACTTATGTTTAGCATCGTGGTTTCCTGAGGTGAAAAACGTCAGTTACCTGTCTACCTCATTCTATGTGCACTTGTACGTACCTTCCTTATTCTAATCAATCTGTCACGCGGGCTTTCAAACATTGAATTGTACCTAAGATACCTGTAGCTGCTATGCTGGTACGTACAATTTCATCGGCACTGGCACTAATTTTCCTCTTCCTATGCTAAACAACCCCATATCGATATCTCTGTGATAGGAATATTATATCGACCAGTTGTGATCATGATACATGAGGTATTATTGAAGACCAAGCACATTGTGAGGTATGGTATTTCATATGGCGAGTGGATAGGTACCTAGGATATACAGAGAAGTGTCAACTCATGAGCAGTGCTTGCTTATTACTCACTCACCTAGGCACCGTACAAATAGGTACCTACCTACCTAGGTACCTAGGTATCTGACACTGGGTCCTCCCATCTGTACAACCCAGGTAGGCATTACAGGTTTCGATTCGCACAGAGTACCTACCTACCTAGGTATGTTAATATTTGTCTACATGGCGTAGCACTATAGCTTCCCAAACTTTCTCTAGGTGGGTTAGGAAGGAGCACCAGCTGATGAAGGGTTCCACATAGAAGCAAATGCACTTCAAACCCACAACAAAGCCTAGTGAGCATTGGCAAGTTTAATGCCTGGGCAGGATGGCCGAGCTGGTTATGGCGTGAGGTTTAGGTCAATCTAAGCATCTAATTCCTCATGGAGACATCCGCGTGGGTTCGAATCCCACTCCTGTCACTACTCTTTTTTTTCGTCTTCTAAGGCATGGGTCGTAGAATGAGGATGATCCGGCTCTTCTTCCTCACCTTAGACCCTTCGACAACATCGAAACGGTCGTCATGACAGGGCCTGGTATAGGTAACACCAGCAACGGTAAATATCTTCATACACTTGTAGGTGGATGCTTTATCCTTTCCACCAGGATCATCTAAAACCTGCTCATAGATGCACATAAGCTCGGGCAAGAACACCAGAGCACCTGGTAAGTAAAGAGTTGACTCGGGTGTGATCGTCTCCACGAAAGCCTTCGGTCTTGGGACACGTTTCTGGTGGGTGTTGGATACGAAGGTGATTCGAACTTCTTTCAACTATCTACTTTTGGCCTGTGATGAATTCCGTGAATAGTGTATGGGAACCCCCTTTTTTGCGAGCAACGCTTGCAAAGCTCCCTAGTCGGCCGTATACTCCAAACGACTTATTACGGTGCGAGAGGAAGGGGTATACGCTGTAAACATATTCTCTTCGACAATCAAGGCTTCTCTCCCAACGTGGTTCGAACGAGGTTAAGGCAACCTCGACAACTCTTTCGTATTCGCTTGTGTAGATTTGATACTTGAATAATATCTGGAACCTGATAGGCGACGATTTTAGCTAATGAGGGTCATTGCGATGTTACATGATTGTCCACCATTTTACTCGCTTCATGCGTCCATCATCCGTGGTGTCTAGGAGAACATGGTAGCCTAGATCGTTTCGCTACCGAAGTTGCGAGTCTAATATGCCCTGATGGATAAAGCCATAGCTCTTGTACCAGAACAACGTCAAGATATCGATACAGCTCGATTAATAAGTCATGAGTGGCCTTGTATGGGCCACACAGGAGGCCTATATCAGCGGGATTGCGGATATCACTAATGAGCATCGCTGTTAGCCTTCATCTGCTAGCCATTAGAAAACATAGGGATTGTGGAAGTCGATAGACGGTATAAATAAGTAGCTAGATCTGCATTGATAGCTACTATTTCTGCCTAGACTCCGCGTTACAGCTGCCGGCGGTGGCTTAGACGATGACGCTCTTCTGTGGCCTTGAATAGAGGTCACGATCCCGAATACGAGATGCTATACAGTAATAACCTAAATGGACTTGAATGATACACGGCGCTTGATTGAATCTGCATGTAAACGCAATACATACACGCTATCTTAGGACTTGAGGGTCAACACTCTGGAGATTTGAGATTAGTTAAGATTTGCACATGTGCTGTTGTAACTTATCGTGACTCCAGAAGGCCCTACCAGCCCGTGTCCTCAACGCACAGGTAGTAGCTCAACTTTAAAGAAAATAGAGCTGTCATAGTTATTGGATGAACTTTGACTATCTACGAACAGCAATAATGCTTCATGTTCTTCGGAATAATAATCTTGAATTTGTAAAGGAATACAATAAACAGCTGTAATACGTTTACCTGATTGAAGTATCATGCTACTCGAGTAACAAGAGATAAAATGTGAGTGTATGTACAGCTAAGTTTAGGTCTATTAAACAAACTCATTCCCACGTTAGAGAAGTAATTAAGAAGACGCGATTGGTCGAACGAAGAGTTTTGGTTCAATTTTTGTTCAAATAAACTTGCCAAGGTTGTTCAGTCCAATCTAATCCTAAATCGTATCATCGTCATGCTCTCCAATACCAAATCTGTCTTGCCCTGGCCTGATCGTACTCGCATCTGAGATACTACATAGACACAAGTTTGGGCAATATCGTACGTAGACGTGCCATACGTAATTGCAAACTTGACGTAGCTTCGGTAGCGGTGTGAAGCCAATGGCGTTCTTGTTTGATAATCAGTTCTTCAAGACATATGTAATACATAGGAGGTTGAGTTCAAATAGCGGCGAATGCGAATACGAAGTACCTTTGTACCGTTTGAGCAGGGGAGCATGGGCCGATGTCGAACCCCCTATCGATTGGCCAATCTCTTGCCATCCTTTACCAAAAAGGGTCTGATAATGTACCCTCAAATTTCTTGTATTTATTAAACTTTCTCCTAATATTTTTACCGCATCTTTTGCTTCGTTTTCCCCAAGGTCACGAGCTGGAAGTGCAAATCGACTAGGACGAGTCAGTCGCAAGCAGTTTTAGCAATGGGGATCTTAGAAGAGATTCAGGGACCCGTTTCCCAGTACATGTCGCAACTTTCGACACCGTCGCAAGTGGGCGTTATCGTAGGCGGTGTTGTCTTCTTCGGCGTTCTCCTCAATGTTTTACAGCAGATCCTTTTCAAAAATCCAAATGAACCGCCGCTAGTCTTCCACTGGTTTCCCGTAATAGGGAGCACCATCACCTATGGCATGGACCCTCCCCGATTCTTCAAGGAAAACCGCGCCAAGGTACGTTCCCGTTCCCGTTCCCGTTCCTCGACCCATTTCACAAGTCAGGTAGCGTGCTAACAGAACGCGACAGTATGGCGATATCTTCACCTTCGTTCTCCTCGGAAAGAAGACGACCGTATACCTTGGCACCGAAGGCAACGACTTCATCCTAAACGGCAAGATTAAGGATGTCTGCGCTGAGGATATCTACACCGTCCTTACGACCCCGGTTTTTGGAAAGGATGTGGTCTACGACTGCCCCAACTCGAAGCTCATGGAGCAGAAGAAGTTCATGAAAATTGCCCTTACCACGACCGCCTTCCAATCATACGTGCCTATCATCGCCGACGAGGTGTCCAGCTACTTCAAGAGATGTCCCGACTTCAAGGGCAAGTCGGGTGTAGTCAACATCCCCAAGAACATGGCCGAGATCACCATCTTTACCGCCTCGCACTCTCTTCAAGGCAGTGAGATTCGAAGCAAGTTTGACGAGTCGCTGGCCGCTTTGTACCACGATCTGGATATGGGCTTCACTCCCGTCAACTTCATGCTTCACTGGGCTCCCCTGCCCTGGAACAAGAGACGAGACAATGCTCAGAGGACTATTGCCAAGGTCTACATGGATACCATCAAGGAACGCCGAGCTGCTGGCAAGAGCGATTCGCAAGATATGATGTGGCATTTGATGAACTCGACTTACAAGAATGGCGCCAACGTTCCCGACCACGAAATCGCGCACATGTTAATCGCGCTGCTCATGGCAGGCCAGCATTCTTCCTCTTCGACTAGCTCTTGGATGATGCTCCGTCTCGCTTCGCGCCCGGATATAATGGAGGCGCTGTATCGCGAACAAGTCGAAGCTCTCGGTGCCGATCTCCCGCCTCTCAAATACGAAGACCTCGCGAAGCTTCCCCTGAACCAGGCAATCGTCAAGGAAACACTACGACTTCATGCACCAATCCACTCCATCTTGAGGGCTGTCAAGTCCCCTATGCCGGTCCCCGGAACTAAATATGTCGTCCCTACTAGCCATACTCTACTTTCTGCCGCCGGCGTAACTGCAACGGATCCTGCCTACTTCCCTCAACCGGACATCTGGGAGCCCACTCGGTGGAGCAAGGATTCCCCCCTTGCGCCGTCGGTGGTGCGCAACGATGCGGAAGAGGAAGAGAAGATCGACTACGGATACGGCATGGTTAGCAAAGGCGGAAAATCTCCTTACCTCCCATTCGGCGCTGGAAGGCATCGATGTATCGGTGAGCAGTTCGCCAACGTGCAGCTGCAGACCATCAACGCCATGATTGTTCGCATGTTCAAGTTCAGGAACGTCGACGGAAGCGACAAGGTCATTGAAACGGACTACGCTTCGCTATTCTCACGGCCGATCGAGCCGGCCAATATTCACTGGGAGAAGCGAGACTGGTAAACGGTGTGTGGGAACGGGGCAAAGCGAGGCGCATATTACATACCTAGAGTTCTGTATATACACAGCATCATGTGCATTTTTAACTAGATGACGATCACGGACCAAAGACAAAAGAGCTTTCGGCCGGGGCATGACATGAAGACAGAAACCACAACTTAGTAGAATAATATTAATAATTGAGAAAGAAATCATCTATATCTAAATCCTATATCTACCTATCTAGTACCTATATGCATTTCACCCCGCCATTTAGAGCTGATGTTGGTTACTTTGCAGGGTCTCCGTCCCTTACAAGTTACCTACTGCTGTCCCTTACTGCTGTGCCTCAGCCTCTTACAGTAAGGAGGCCCGGGCCCCTGCCGGCAATTGGAAACGCCCGCTGCAGATTGATGACGCAGCCTATCCGAAGCTCCCTGCATCACGATCTTGTCCTACATAGGTCCCTAGGGTAGATCTGCTCAACAAATCTGTGTAGGCTGTGCCGTGAGCAAATATTTATTATGTTGATTTGATTGTTGCAATTATTTCAAGTGTCATTAATACGGGGGTTCTGGATTGACTTACGGTCTAAGCACCTCGACAGACAGCTATATCGAAACAGATTTAATATTTACTTCTCGTCACGACAGCATAGGAAGTAGGGAGAGAGAATTTAAATTGTGATCAAGGCACGGAGCTTAATTCACCATGTCGACCGGCGGATTGGGCCCTCTCGTCCGCTTATGGGGTCTGCGTACCGAGCAGCTCCCCGCGGCAACCGCATCAACTGACGAGCTGGCGCCGTTCCTAATATCTATCTTACAAGAGGCCGTACCGTTTATTGACTCGGCAGCGCCGAAGAAATCTACTACCTCTGGCACGAAGCTCTGGAAGTCCAAGGGTAGCCACTCCCACGCAGACTCCGCGGCCAAGGTCGAGGTCCTGGAGCGCGTCATCCCGGCTGCGGAACTCGAGCGCGTGGCTGCGGGGAGCGCGAAGGTGGGGGCGGAGACGTGGTGCTGCCGCCGCAGCGTGCACGAGGACAAGGAGCAGAAGGGCACGGCCAGCTGGGAGGAGTTCGAGCACTGCTTCCGAGAGGCGCACGCCCAGAGCGAGAAAGCGTTCACGCCGGCCTGTCTCGCCGCGCACGAGGCCCTACGCTGGAACTGCGCCGGCGTCGAGGCCCACGAGGGCGGGCTCGCGTGGACGGGGTTCCAGCTCGTGGTCGAGGAGATGCGGCACCGCATCGGGAAGCCGGTGCTCAAGGACCGCACGTTCCCCGTGCTGCAGATGACGTGCGCCGCGGCGCGGGGCAACGAGTTCGTCGTGGTCAGCATCCCGCTGCCGGACTTCGGCGCCAAGAGCAAGGCCAGCAAGCTGGCGAGCGAGAAGGGCGCGCAGGTCGCGTTCTACGTCAGCGTGGAGAGGATCAGGCGCCTGGAGGGCGGCGTCGAGGGCCAGGGCGGCAGCATCGAGTGGCTGATGGCGACGGCCAGCGATGCGGGGGGCGTCCTGCCCGCTTGGGTGCAGAATCTGGCGGCGCCCGGCGTCATTTGGAAGGACGTTCCGCTGTTCTTGGGGTGGATCGCGAAGGAGAGGAATAGGCAGGGCAAGGCGAAGGAGGTGGTGTCTAATGGGGCAGGGAAGGGGGAGGAGGATAGGGGGGAGACGTTGCCGCAGGCTTCGACGGGGGTGGATGTTGGTGGTGTGCCGACGGTGTCTGGTGCCACGAGTAGTGCTGAGGCGTCAGCGTCGGATAGCCCACTGGTTACGACCGGAGTCGAGGTTGGTAAGACGGCGCAGGTATCGGGGAGCGGTTGATTTCACTTGAAGATTTTGCTGGAAGGTACTAGGAAATGTCTGAAAAACAGGTATGGTATGAAGTATTATTCACTTTCACCTATTTACCTCTGTCTTATGATTTAGGTAGATACCCAATCACCAATTTAGTGATAAAGTAATTTAATTTAATAAGGGTTGTGTCTTCTTCTCATACTTCTTATTCGTCGTCTTGTTCCCCTACCATTCCTCTTTCTCGTCTTGTCCTGAATTTTGTACAGCAAGCTAATATATTGATAACCTATGATATTTATATACCTAAGACTACTTGAATCTACTGCTGCTGTTTTAATAATAATCTGATTCCAGGAAACGGCAACCTAAAAAGTTCTTAGAAGGAGGTACCTAGTCTTGCCCTTGTGCGAGGTATTCTATATAGATCCTCCACCACTATTGGTGGCCATCGTGACTCGGTGAAGTGTGAGGGAAGATTGTCTCCTGCGCACCAAAAGGGTTCGAACTAATTGCCTGATAGTTGTAGGTAAATAATTATCTCAAGATCAGATTCCTGCCCTTACATGCAAAGGTAAGCACGAACCGATGACTTATCGCACCTGCCCTAATGGTGCAATCAGTAACTTGAACCTACCGACAAAAGAGACGTATGTGTACCTAAGTTATTATCGATAAGGTAAGCGGGGCAACGAGTAATGGTGATTTTACCCCTCCGGTACCTGACTTAAAACTCGTCTTTTTTTTGTGAGTCAACAAATTTACGAACAACATCCGCAACCCACCATCCACACCATCCACACACGATTTGGTTGTATATAGACAACCTTCAATGCAACAATTCTTTTCCCCGTAACTATCACCAAACAACACCGCCACGTTGAAGCAGTTAGCTAGAACCCTTCGGGTGCGCCGGCCGCCACAATCTTCTATTCTATTGTCCCATTTCAACCGAGTCACGATGGCCACCAACAGTGGTCGAGGTAACCCAAGTACGACGCTTCCCCCATCCTTTAACGAATTTTCACGCCGATTTTTCTTTGCTAACACATGCTTTAACTCTTAGTCAACGCGTCGGAGGGCCCTAGCAAGGCCGGAGAGGGCGCGCCACCCCCCGTCGCAAATGAAACCAAGGGCGCCGTGATGAATGCCGGAAAGTCAGACGGTGCCGGAGTCCACGCCGCAGGTCAAGATGCAGGGATCGCCACCCCAGCGACAGCAACGGCCGAGACCAAGGTAAAGACCGAGAAAGAATTAGAGAAGGAGAGGAAGAAGGCCGAGAAGGCCGCCAAGTTCGCGGAGAAACAGGCCAAGTCTAAGGCTCAAGCTGCCCCGGCCGTCAAGGATAAGAAGCCCAAAGCACCGAAACCCGTCGAAGAAGCCCTACCTCCGTACGTCGAGGAGACACCGATCGGTGAAAAGAAGAAGCTACGATCCCTAGACGACCCCCAGCTCAAGGCTTACAACCCTATCGCCGTAGAGAGCGCTTGGTACGAGTGGTGGGAGAAGGAGGGGTTTTTTAAACCCCAGTTCACCGCCGACGGAAAGATTAAAGACGAGGGATCTTTTGTGATCGTTATTCCACCCCCCAATGTCACAGGTGCCCTTCACATGGGACATGCCCTGGGCAATTCGCTTCAGGATGTCATGATCCGCTGGAATAGGATGCAGGGCAAGACCACCTTGTGGCTGCCAGGCTGCGACCATGCTGGGATTAGTACCCAGAGCGTAGTGGAGAACATGTGCGTGTTATACTTTACACCATTCACCTCACCACAAGTATACTAACTGTGCATTAGGCTGTGGCGCCGACAAGGGAAGACACGCCATGACCTTGGTCGTAAGAAGTTTGTCGAAACGGTTTGGGAGTGGAAGGAAGACTATCACAAACGAATCAACAACGCCCAACGTAAGATGGGCGGTTCCACCGACTGGAGCAGAGAGGCATTCACGATGGATAAGAACCTGAGTGCGGCTGTGACGGAAACCTTCGTCAAGCTCTACGACGAGGGTACCATCTATCGTGATAACCGTCTTGTCAACTGGTGCACCAGGCTTAACACGGCGCTTTCTAACCTTGAGGTTGATAACAAAGAGCTATCTGGGCGAACACTTCTTGATGTCCCTGGATACGATAAGAAGGTTGAGTTCGGTATCATTGTTCACTTCAAATACCCCATCGAAGGCTCCGACGAGACCATCGAGGTGGCTACTACGCGTCCCGAGACGATGCTAGGTGATACAGGTATTGCTGTCCACCCACAGGATGAGCGATACAAGCATCTTGTTGGCAAGAATGCTGTTCACCCCTTCATCGATCGACTGATGCCCATTGTCGCCGACGACTACGTCGATAAGGAATTTGGAACTGGTGCTGTGAAGATCACCCCGGCTCACGACCCTAACGATTTCGCACTGGGAAAAAGACACAACCTTCAGTTCATCAACATCCTGACGGACGACGGTCTTATGAACGAGAACGCCGGACCCTATAAGGGCCAGAAGCGATTCGACGTCCGATATACTATCCAGACCGACCTCAAGGAACACGGTCTTTATGTTGATAAGAAGGACAACCCCATGAAGGTGCCTCTTTGCAGTAAGTCTAAGGACGTGATTGAGCCTATCCTAAAGCCTCAATGGTGGATGCGTATGAAGGACCTCGCTACTGAAGCCATCAAGGTGGTGAAGAATGGTGATATCAAGATACAGCCCGAATCTGCTGAGAAGAGCTACTACAGATGGATGGAAGACATCAATGACTGGTGTCTGTCTCGTCAACTCTGGTGGGGCCATCAATGCCCTATTTACTTTGCCAAGGTTGATGGCGAAGAGGGCGATAAGGCTGATAACAACTTGTGGTTTGCTGGTAGGACCGAGGAAGAGGCCCAGGCGAAAGCCGAGAAGGCTCTGGCAGGAAAGAAGTTCACCTTGGAGCGTGATGAGGACGTTCTTGATACGTGGTTTTCTTCCGGCTTATGGCCATTCTCAACCCTTGGATGGCCGAACCAAACTCATGATCTGCAGACGCTCTACCCGACTAGCGTCCTCGAAACTGGATGGGACATTTTGTTCTTCTGGATCGCGAGGATGATCATGCTTGGTCTCAAGATGGTCGGTGAGATTCCGTTCCGCGAGGTCTACTGCCACTCCCTTGTACGAGATTCAGAGGGAAGGAAGATGTCCAAGTCTCTGGGTAACGTCATTGATCCTCTTGATGTCATCAGCGGTATTCCCTTGGAACAGCTGCACGATAAATTAGCTCTCGGAAACCTCCATCCTAGCGAGGTTGAAAAGGCTACGAAATATCAAAAGACGGCATTCCCAGACGGTATCCCGCAATGTGGTGCTGATGCACTTCGTTTCTGCATGGTCAATTACACCACCGGTGGAGGAGACATCAACTTTGATATCAAAGTTATGCATGGTTACCGAAAGTTCTGCAATAAAATCTACCAGGCTACGAAATTCGTTCTTGGTAAACTAGATCAGGACTTTGTTCCCCAGAAGACCGGAAAGCCCACCGGAAAGGAATCCCTAGCTGAGAAGTGGATCCTTCACAAGATGAACGCGGCTGCTAAGGAGATCAACGAATCTCTCGCAGACCGAGAGTTCAACAAGGCCACTTTGGCATCGTACCAATATTGGTACAACCAGCTTTGCGATGTTTACATTGAGAATTCCAAGGCCCTCATCCAGGATGGCACTAAAGAGGAGAAACGCTCGGCTGTGAACACTCTCTACACAGCCCTGGATAACGCATTAAGACTGATCCATCCATTCATGCCGTTTCTTTCCGAGGAGCTGTGGCAGCGCCTCCCACGCCGACCTGGCGACGAGACCCCTACCATCATGCTGGCTAAGTATCCTACCTACGATGCCGAGCTAGACAACCCTGCGGCCGAGGCAGCTTACGAGCTTGTGCTGGGATGTTCCAAAGGAATTCGGTCTTTGATGGCAGAGTACGCTCTAAAGGACGAAGCTAAAGGTAAGCTATCCGCATCTACGACATTTCAACTCGAGCTAACGCAGACTTTTATAGTGTTCGTACAAGCCTACGACTCGAAGACATACCAGACCGCCGTCGAGCAGGTGGGGTCCATCAAGTCGCTCAGCGGCAAGGGTGTTACGGACATGGAGGTTCTTTCCGCCTCCAAAGCTCGCCCGGCTGGTTGCGTGGCGTTCCCCGTGTCGAGCTCAGCCGCTGTCTTCTTGCACGTCAAGGGCCGCGTGAACATCGACGACGAGATCGCCAAGGCCAACAAGAAGCTTGACAAGACGCGCGCAGCTATCGCCAAGCAGTATAAGCTCGTGTCTGACCCTGGTTACCAGCAGAAAGTCGCGGCGGCCCTTCAAGAGGCAGACAAGAAGAAGCTCGCCGATCTAGAGAGCGAGGCCACCGGTTTCGAGGGAACGATCAAGCAGTTTGAGGGTCTGAAGTTGGAGTAGGACTCTGACAAGGGCACAAACGTCGAGGCGAACCTTGCAGCTGCTAGTCGCCTTTTTGGACTCGAGGGCCCTAGTGAACCGGTGAGAGTGCAGGAGTCAGCCATATCGATCGAGACAGTAGAGTCGTCAGACGAAGAGTCAGTAGGGGAGACAGTCGAGGAGCCTGTGGAGGAGCCTGTGGAGATGCCAAGATCGGCCTGGCGTGAACGGGAAAGGGAGTTTCAGCATGGACGCGAAATGCGACAGCGTGAGCGTGATATACGACAGCATGTGCGTGAACAGCGTGAGCGTGAACAGCTTGAGCTTGAGAGGCACCAGTTTGTACGAGAGGCGCGGCAGGCGAGACGAGCAGAGAACTCGAGGTGGGCGGCGTACGAGCACGAGATGCAAGCACAGCACGAGCGACAGGCGCAGTATGGACGAGGGATGGGGGGTTCGTGGGGAATGGAGGGCCCGTGGAGAACGGAGGATCCCCGGAGAATGGCAGGTATGTGGGAAATGACAGAACCCTGGCGAATGGAGCAGACAGGGACGTGGCACCTGATGGAGGATGAGGATGAGAACGACGACGATTCGGAAACTGCGCTCACCATTGTGGACATGAGTGATGATATGGAGATCATCGACATGGAGGACGACGAGCAATGGAGTATCATCACGTCGTGATGTGAAGCAGGGAAGAGCATGGATTTCTTGTGGAGGCGGATCGATTTGGACTTGCTCTCGACTTTGCGGTACGAGACGAGGTTCTCTTACTATTCATGTGTGCACAGAGATACATACCTGGTAGTCGCAAGCAGAGACAGATAGAAAACGGCTGAAGGAGTAGCTCTCCGATGAAGCCAAAATGAGACCGTAGTCTGGTCAGTAAGACTATTTTAACACTTCAATGTCTCTCATGAAGTTGTGATTGATAAGATGGTGAAAACGTGACCGTATGTAGAGCGTAAACCACATCACATGTAAGACCCTCGATGCACGCAATGCTGCTATTCCTTGATCTGACAAGGGGGGTGATGCTGACTGTAACGCATTGCCTGCATTGCATGTAGGTAGGCATATGTATGGCAAGGGGAAGTATATCTAGGTACCTACCTAGCTTATGTGGTAGTATAACAACATCAGCCGATCTCGGCTGGAATATCTAGAGTCTAGAACCTGTAGTAAAAAGGCGCAGTACTAACTCATCTTAGGTGACAGACGACTTCCACGAGCAAATTCGTGCTAGAAGCGAAGTTCACCACTGCTAAAACTCTTTACGCTGTAAGCAAGGCGGGATATTTCCCCGTCCACTCAAGAGCGGCCGGAGAAAAGCAACTGGACAACCACCTACTTTTCTGTATGTCAGTATCAATGGAAAAAACTAGTACAGCGATTGTCACAGGTTTTACTGGTTGAGATGTTCAAGAACCGAAGCTTTATAGTATGGCAAGTCATGGCAACTCCAAGTCAAACTTCGCAAGAGGCAGGTAACAGCAAGCAAGAATCGTTTGAACTGGTGGTATCGATCCTCGATCTCAATATACAGACAACCTCAGTCCTCTCCTCTCTCTCCTCTCTTTCTTTTCAGAAGCAGGAGAAAACCAGAGTCAGAGTTAGATTTAGGTATGTATTCAAAACGCCCATACACCATGCCCCTAAATGACGTCTTTATGCCGCCCAGTTTTTTATATGTTCCCAACTCCCCAACTTAGACAAGAAAAGAAAAGACGCTGGGTATTATGTAGCAGATAGTGTAACAGCCCCGGAATTAATACAGCAGCACTCGCAGATGCAGCGCCTTGGCCAGGCAAAATCACCTGCTCCCCGTAGCGGACTCGACGTCCACGGACTCGTCGGCCGCTTCTTTCGTCGCAGCCTCTTCCTTGGCGGGGGCTCTAGCGGACGCGCCGATCTTCTCCTGCTCCTTCTCAACGGCGTGGCCGTTGGTGTCGGCCATGTGCTGGTGCTCCTCGATACCGTGCTGGGGGATGAAGCGGTGGCCGCCGGACGTGGGCTCTTCTTTGGCAGGGGTCCAGGCGAGGAAGTCGCGACGCACCTCGACGTAGTCGTACGCGAACTCGCCGAGCTGGTCATCATCCATGCCGAGGAGCTCGGCCTCCTCCGTGGCGCGTAGGTGCAAGCCGGGAACGAGGTCGACGAGTTTGGCGATGATGGCTGACATGACGAACGAGTAGGCGCAGGCCGCCACGATGTACGCGATCTGGATATATAACTGTGCGTAGTGGTGGTCGATCCAACCGCCTGGGTACACGCCGTTGTTGACGCCGTCCAGACCGATGATGTAGTTGGCGCCGAAGAGGGCGTTGAAGATGAGCCCGACGATGCCGCCGATGCCGTGTTCGGCGAACACATCGAGGGAGTCGTCAATTCGAACTAGGAACTTGACTATTTTCACATGTTAGCAATAAATTCGAGTTTAAATATGAGATACTTAATGTGAAAAGTGACATACTCTTCGTGCCAAAATTACAGCAGACACCCGTAACTACACCCAGAATAATCGAGGCCCAGGGAGGGATGAATCCAGACGCAGGCGTAGCAGCAACCAGTCCAGAAATGATACCAGAACACCACCCGACCATCGACCACTTCTTCGCCAGGCGGAAATCGAGCAGGCACCAAGTCATGGAGGCGAAAATAGCTGTGAGGCAAGAGTTCCAGCACGCCATGGTCGCGCGCAGGTTGGCTCCGAACGAGGAACCGCCGTTGAAGCCGAGCCAGCCGAACCACAGGAAAACAGTGCCGAGGGTGACGAGGGAGACGTTGTGGGGGCGGAAGTTGAGCATCATCTTCTCGTGGCGTCGGCCGAGAACCCACGAGTAGGCGAGGGCGGACAGGCCGGAGCCGATCTCGACGGGCCCACCGCCGGCGTAGTCGAGCACGCCGTAGTTGAACGCCCATCCGTTTACGTTCCAGACCCAGCACGCGAGCGGACAGTAGACGAGCGTGGCCCAGAAGAAGATGAAAACCATGGCGGGCAGCATGCGGCCTCGTTCGGCAACCGC
This sequence comes from Hypoxylon fuscum, assembly GCA_022578945.1. Taxonomy (NCBI): domain Eukaryota; kingdom Fungi; phylum Ascomycota; class Sordariomycetes; order Xylariales; family Hypoxylaceae; genus Hypoxylon; species Hypoxylon fuscum. The sequence continues at coordinate 20,663 of MU400078.1, forward strand.
ACCGATGACGAGGGCTGCTGTTACGGCGCAGAACATCATCTGTTACACGCGCAAGTTCAGTCAGCACAACACATCATCAGGTCACACCACCAGACCACAGACCACAGAATTTCTTGATTTGTATCATTCTTGGTGAGAGGACGGAAATCTTACCTGGTAAAACGAGTACAGCAACTCGGGAATGAGCGGGGAGCCGGGCGAGGGCACGGCGAGGGTGTTCATGAGGCCGAAGTGGTGCAAGTCACCGATGAAGCCGTTGGTAGCAGTAGAACTGAAGGCTAGCGAGTAACCCCAGAAATACCACTGGAAGACGATGACGCTGAAGGACATCATGACAACCCACAGGAGCGAGAGCGCCGACTTTCTCCGCGACAGACCGGAGTATAGGAAGGCGATTCCGGGCACCATGAGCAGGACCATGCACGCCGAGACGATGATGAAGGCCTGGTCGCCCGACTGGTACCATTGGTTCAGATTCTCGGTGTCTAAGGTGAGAATGTGGTGTTAGCTTTTTTGGTCGTAGGCATTTCTCGATATTTCCTCTATTTCTTCTTTTTTCCTCAAAAGCCTCTATAATCCAGGTATGATATTACGTACTGGAATCACCGCCAGTTTCGGGATCTGTGCCATTAAACTCAGCGGGCGAGCCCACCCACGTGTAGGAGGGTGACCACGACATGATGTCGGTTGCTGGTGTCGTCGTTGTGAGATCAGTGGTTTACACGGCCGTAGTCAGTTTTCTTCCCAAAGCTCGGCAAGTCGTCTCGAGAACAATAGATCCAGGCCGAAGACAAGGCGTCGAAAGGGAAAAGGGCGAAAAAAGTGAAACAACATCAGAGTCAGTCGATATAGCAAGCGTGGGATCTAACGGGATATTATATGAGAGACAGAGTGAAAAAAAAGAAGACTTAAAAAGTGGACTCACGGTTTCCGTCCGGCTAGACCTTAAGAAGAGACGGGACTAAATTTGGGAGGAAAGATAGCTATCGGACCAATCAGAGGCGTAAATCTTACTTGTAGCTGTATGGTAATTGGTAATTGGGGTCACCGCACACCCCGGTACCCCAAACCCAAATGGACGATAGCTGGATACATATCCTTACAAAGTTCACGGGAAGAGCCCCCCATGTAAAAGTACTCCACCGGGAGGCTTACATGTGTAGGTACAATACATGTAATGATGTATGTACGCACTACGAAAGAGGTGCAGGAGGGCGTCTGTAGAATCAATCATAGGGTTGAAGCGACATCGCCGGTGCAGACCGAGGTAACGACTTGTAGTATATTATTTGGCGTTACCTTACCTTGGAACCGTCTATGGCTTTGTGACAGAGTTAAGAAACAACGAATCGCTCGGTTATACCTATATTGTGAATAAACAATTTGACCAACACCTCAACTTGCCTCGGAGACAATGATATCTGCTCTCTCACCAATAAAACAAGGCTCTTTCACGAACTTCCTGGACCCAATCTTATACAGGCTTCTGTCTCCATCGGCTAGATCTGTTACCAACTACCACGGGCTGCACGGGGGAGCATACCGATCTGGAGGATATGACATAAGCCGATAGGATAAGGGGGACCAACTTACGTATATCGAATTGCTACACGTTAATGGTACTCCTCGTCGCCTTCTTCGTTCTAGGCACAACTTGGCATAGATTGGGTGTGGGGTTGCGTGGAGCTTACCCGGCAGCTGCATGCAACTTTTCGACGAGGATTTCCAATTGCCTTTGCCTAAAACACTCGCTAGTGACGCCAACCCGCCGCAATGCATGACCTCATCGAGGCCTAGAGTGGTATCGATTCGTGGTGCCTTTCTCGATCGTGTATGTATATCATAACGTCGACAAACAAATGCACCAAGTAGACGTCTAAAGATTCATTCAGATATCGTTGCAACCCAAACCCAAGACCGAGGGACCCGGGACCCTCGACGCAGGTCCCCTAGTTTCTTTTCTTTTTCCCAGCCAAGACCCAAGCTCGAGCCCTCTTAGATCGCGTGGGACGGGAGTATCTATTACGAAATAGTTTGTCTACTTCCCTGTAAACCATTTGCAAAAGCCTCTCGTCCGGCGAATGGGAGCCTCAGCTTTCAGCCCGAATAGTCCCTATCTCTGACTGGAGCTACTAAAAGTCGAGTTAGGTTCGATTCCTAACAGCGCTATCTGGCGTTTCGTACTTTTAGTAGCTCAACTGGTAGCGCTGTTACAAGTCAAACGTGTCGGCCAGGGTTCGATCCCCACCCGTGCATGTTTTTCGCCTACTGTAAGGGCTCGGCCAGTTAGGGCACATGTATTACAGAATATTATTACGTGCGGGGGCGCACGTTTGTCGGTTGCGGTCTACTGGAGCTACTAAAAGTCGAGTTAGGTTCGATTCCTAACAGCGCTATCTGGCGTTTCGTACTTTTAGTAGCTCAACTCTCTGCTACATCGCGGGCTTGAGTCGTGCGCTCGCGCAAACTGGGGCTGAGCTTCGTGGACAAGGGGCATACCTACTGAGGCGTCAAAGCTTGCCTACCAGCCATTAGGATGCAGGCTTTTTAGCCGCACGATCTCGATACTTCATAGATCAATTAATTCCCATGCGTCCGTTCATCCCAGGTATCTGCCTACTTACCTAGCTCATTGACATGTAAATGCTAGCCATTGAGCAAGTAAGTAACCTTAGCGGAACTCATCCCGCGGCCCTGAAACTAGATGCGGAAGCATTGCGAAGGTTTCTATCTATTAATCCATCCCTTTCGACAAAACCCTCAGAAACAACCTTAGAGGCTCACTAGTGCCGGGGTTGACATAACATACATATTAGCTTAATTGAGACTCGTGGAAGGCATTCACCAGAGGTACTCCCCTAACAATTAAATATTGCTCCGAGTTACCTACCCATCTACTCATCTGCGTAGGATGATGTCAAACCTCGGCGAACCTAGAATCAGCAATGTAACTTACCCTGCAAAAACACGTGCATCGTCGGCTGTCACGTCTAAAAAACTGCCTGCAGAAAAACGTGTCGGTGCCACCCGAGCCGCCTATGCATACATAGTAGTGCTTCGTTACCTCGAGATCCCCTTGCTACCCTACCACCGTAGGCGAGAAACATCGTGTCACGGTCGCATGTTCGCCAAAAACACGCGCATGAGGCTGCCGGAGATTAATTAATAAGTAGTTCGACCTGGGCTGACGAGGGCTGAATGGGTAATTCACTCACTCTCGCCCAGCCCTCGCCTCTCTTATTAAAATGGGCTCCGTAGATCCCCGGAAATCAAGTGTGGCCCGCTACCAGGCTCTAAGCTCGAGAGGGAAAAGCCTAGTCCGAAGCCTTATCTCTGGCATTTTCATCCAATGAGAAGCTACGATGTTTCTCTCTGATTTATCATTCCTCCACGAAATCGCGGCTTGGCGCATCTCGTAGATCCGATCTGAACGAAATACATGTGTCCATCAATTGCAGAAAGCTTCCTACCGTCAATTGCTGAAGACTGATAGTAGCTCAATTATTCTCATCACTTACTACGCTCAATCTTAGCCATCTGTCTCATATACTTGAATCGTCGGCAAACGTAGTGCGCACGTAGGGCTTAGCCCGTAAGTTTGCGGTTTTCGTGTACGTAAAAGTCTTGTTCAAGCTGAATTCATTCGTGGGCCTGGCATTACCATCCTTGCCCGGGAAGGGTTTCTACTATGTAGAAGAAAACTACCCCTGAACTGGCTCGGCCCCCCACGATTCAGCCGCCCTAACTACATAGTAGTCGTCCTCCAAATGTACTACGTAGTGACCTGAAGCTTCATTCGTATCAATCTTTCATCATTCTTCTCGTTGCCAATTCATAACGCCGTACCAGGATTGCATTGCCTTGTCCATCATCCACGGTACCTTATGCATCCTAAACGCCTGCCGCCTTGGTCCGGGCCTTGGTCCTTGGTCCGCAACCAATTCACGGAATCGGGGGTATCATAGTAAACATCGTAGGAAAAGGAGGGAGGTGAACCCTCAAATAATAGAAAGGTGATCCGTAGCCGAGCTGCGGGAGATCTCGTAGCTCAGAATCCGAAGATCGTAGTAGTGAAGCATGATGCGATATCGTCTTCGACCGCTAGGTCTGTCTGCCAGCTCTATATTTCCAGAAGACGGAATAGGCGAGACAGCCACGCCGAGCAGCGGACAGATGGGGCGCAACCGGCGATTCTCGTCTTGTTTGGTGGGTAGGATGGCTTCGACTTTGAAAGCTCGTTTGAAAGAGTATTTCTGCTCCTTTGGACGTGTCAAAGTGATGAGGGCCACTCGTCCACACAACGAACCAGCCACGACCAAGGACAGTTCCGGGACGTGGATGAGATTGGCTAGGCGTTCGAACAAACCTCCCACGGTTGGTAGCGTGGTTTGGGCAGGGCGATCTTGGGCGATGACGTTTTCGAATATGATGCCACATCCGCCATCCTCGTGGCTGCGAAGCTCGACGTCGACCTCGTACGTGCGCATGATGCTACTTCCGTCGTAAAGAATAGGTTGCGCTGACGGAGGTCTGTACTTGGACAGCGCAGACTTGCGACGGGGGCTGGCCACACCTTCGTCCATGTCACAGGCCGGGGTAGGGAGTTTGGTTTTTTTAAAGTCAAACCAAGGGTTCTTGTGGTGATATGCTTGTCGCGGGGGCAAGTTTGGGTTGCGCCCAAACCGGTTGGTCTCCCCGAATCTCACCCACGGGTGTATGACCGAGTTGTTTGGGATATGATGAACCCCTTGGCTGATGTCAACCCAACGTCCGATACTTGGATTGTCCACGTAATGAGCTTCTTCTGCTTTGGCAAGGCCGACGGAGTCCTGGTAATTCTTGGTCGGGAGGAAACTACTCTCGGGAAGTACAAGGACACCCCAGGCTCTGGGTCTGCTTTCCGTTAGCCTCTTGTATGGTATAGAGATGGAGATGGGGTAAACTCACCTGTAGGGCAATTGATTTTGGTGAAGGCGGTCAATTTTGGTAGGAGGCTTTCGGTTGAATTTCCAAAAGTCCATCAACCAGATGGCGCCATGAATATCTACTGCCACGACCTGGTCTGCCTCTCCTTCTTCGTCGGTAGAGAAAGCAATATTGGGAATGTTAGTCCCTACAGGACCGGTCTCCATATGAATGCGCCAGTTGGCATCTCTACGTTGGATTGCACGTTCTAGCCCTGCGATTCTCTTGAGATTTTCTTCCGCCCAATGTGGTCGTAAGGGTTGCCTGTCTTTGTCGAGATATCTGCCTTTGTAATCCTTGGTAACGTTTCGGAAGAATTCAACCGTGTCGGCCTCGGGGATATGTTGGTACGGTTTTCCTGTCAAGGCGAAGACGAAGACACAGACGGCGTGCAGGTTAGAACTGACGGCAATGATGCGAGATTCCTTGTGAACTGCCAGCCCCCAAGCGCTTCTCCCGACATTTTCGTGGAAGAAGGGTTTGACGGTGGTTCCGTTGTCCAAGCCGTCTGTGTCATTGTCACGGCGCTTGAGCTCATTCTCGATATGCCGGGTATAGTAGCCAATAGCATCGCCGTCATCGTAGGCAAGCAGTAGAATTTCTTCATGTCCGAAATCGGCGACAATGAGATGGTTGACCTGATGAGGAAAGGCTCCGTAGATATCGCCGCTAACAGATTTGGCTGCCTCGCTTTGGGCAGGTTGCAAGATGAGGTCGGGTTCGGCGGGTAAGGCATTGTTAATACAACTTCGAGGACGAGAAACGTAGATCCTATCTGCGTATGCCACCATGTACATGTTATAGACTTGCGATAGTGCCGTGAGGTTGAGCCTCCACACCGCAACCTGCGGATAGCCCATCTCGTAAAACGTCTGAGCACTATCCTCGTCATCCGATGGTACGGATTCGACCTCGACGTCCTAACAAGTTAAGGTAGTTAGTACATGTTACTTCACATTTGCAAGAGGCTAGGTACTAACAAATTCATCATCCCATTCGTCTGGCATGGGGTCGCCGGGAGCAAGACCAGCAGCAACAAGTGCCGCATTCTGTGCCTGCGCCTCGGCTAACATATCAACCACGGGCACTTCGAATTCGGCTACGTTGGAAAAGATGACATCGGGTGGGTAATCATCTATAGTAGGTCCGTCGACGGGCGGATCCGACTCGAAAGGGATCTGTATCGACTTAGGAATACAATGCTATGTAATGTAAAACATATCATGTCAGCAATATCCGAGAACATGGAAGTCAAAGGATCACTGATGGATGCTTACCCTCTTTCGACCCGTCTCGCATTGACATTTGCTCACTTCGAGCTCCCCTTCAGAGCTCGCGTCCCCCGCCATGTCATCATAGATGGTTGGTCTTCGTCACTTAAGGTATGAATGAAATTGCGTTAGACTTGCAGATGGTCAACTTTTCCTTTCGATAAGCGACGCCGAGTTCTTGAAATCATTGGCACCAATGTTGAAGTTGAAGTTGATATTGACATTGGTGGGTGGATGGTGGGTTTTGGTGGCGGGGGACAAACGTGTGCAATGAGTAAAGGTGAAGCTTTTGAGCTGCAGCCTCGGACCGTTCAGGTGAGATTGGACCCCTAAGACTAAGGTGAGCCCCGCCAATTATATTAGGTAGCCCTAGCAGATAGCGGCCGCCACTAAGCTTACAGGGGTAGGTGCACCGACGAACTTTCAATGTTAAAGAGGAATCTACGGCAGGTCTGCTGATCGTGTTTAATGTAATCATTATATTTGTACCTATGTGCCTTCCATAGCAGTAAGATTAGGTACCTAAGTAAATAAAACTTTCAATTTATAACTAAACGCGTCTGTCATACCTACATTGGCACCCCAGTATGAAAGGGTGGGACGGTTATAGTAATAATTTTATAAATATATAATTATTTTTTAATAAAAAAAATATTTAAACGTTTTTTATAAGGATAATATTATTTTAATAATTATTATAATATAATATAATTTAATTTTTTTAATAATTTTATTAAATAATAAAAATATTTTAATATTTTAATTATTT
>MU400079.1:0-27309 GCA_022578945.1 Hypoxylon fuscum
TATTATATTTATTATAAATATAATAATTATATTTAATTTTTAATATTATTTTAAATAAATAAAATAATTTTATAATTTATAATTATGCTTGTAACCGTCTCTCCCCTCCATACTGGGGCGCTAATGAAGGTAGTACGTTACTAATAATAAATAAAGTTCTAACCCACCTACTATGGTAAGCTTTAGCACTAGTGGCCAACCTATGACCAGCCTACCCACCAAAGCTCTTTCACCTGTTCAACTATCGCAGTCAAGATCACGCAGCCTTGTTCGCTGCCTCGTGACCCATTCACCAATTGATTCATACGTAAGGTGCATAGTCGTCCGTATATTTTTGCTGATAGAGAAGACTTTTTAATCTGTTCATTTCTCTTAAGGAAAGCCTTGAAGATGGTCTACTCCCTTTGTCATACATACTTAGCTACCTAGGTAGCACCATCACATGTTTGCAAGATGGGTAACAGCTACTCCCTAACCACGCCGTACGCCGGCTCTGCTGGTATCGATATACCAGAACTAGCCGACCTAGTCCACGAGAGATCGATCGGTAGCGCCCGCTTCATGAAGAGCATTCGCGCCCGCCATCATGACGGTGTAGTTTTGGCAAAAGTCACAGTCAAGCCCTATACGCCACTATCCCTTCGTGAATACGGCGAGAAGTTATTGCGTAAGCCTCTATGACCATTTTCTAGTATTGTAGCTACGCTAACTAGCTTATCAGAGGAAAGAGACAAACTAAGAGACGTTCCCAACGCCTTGGGCTTCGAGCGCGCATTCGAAACCGAGGGAAATGCCTATCTCGTGCGACAGTACATATACAGCTCCCTTTACGATCGTATGTCGACGCGACCATTTTTGGAAGATATCGAGAAGAAATGGTTGGCGTTCCAGTTGCTATGCGCCGTCAGGGATTGCCACTCCCGGGATATATACCATGGCGATATCAAGACGGAGAATATTATGGTAACATCTTGGAACTGGCTCTATCTCACCGACTTTACCGGCTCGTTCAAGCCTACGAAGCTACCCGACGACAATCCCATGTTCTACTCTTACTTCTTTGACCTGTCTGGTCGCCGAACATGTTATATTGCGCCGGAAAGATTCATCGAACATATCGAGAACCCACAGACACAGCTCCAAGGACACAAGCTGACATGGTCGATGGATATTTTCAGTGTTGGCTGTGTCATTGCTGAATTATTTCTGGAGACGCCCATCTTCAGTCTTAGTCAAATGTTCAGGTACCGCCGTAGCGAGTACGACCCGGTAATCTCGCATCTTAGTAGGATACCAGATCAAGGTTTAAGGGAGATGCTCTCAAGCATGATCCATCTAGATCCCCAGAAACGGTACTCTGCCGAGCAGTATTTGGATTTCTACAAAGCCAAGGTCTTCCCCGAGTACTTCTACAGCTTCCTCCATCAGTACATGGAACTTATTACCGATTCAAGTTCTGGCAGAGCCCCTATCTCGGGATCTATGAAGAATCTCGGCGAAGCTGATGAACGGATAGACCGAGTTTTCTACGACTTTGATAAAATCTCGTATTTCCTAGGGTATCAAGATGATAAAGATTCATCTCAACTAACACACTTTACACCTCGTCTCGGCCTGGGCCTCTTTCCTGTACGACTAAACATACCCAATAATGAACATTTTACTTCTGCGGGAAAGTCACCTCCTACTGACGACGGCACCCTAATTTTTCTCACCCTTGTTGCTGCCTCCCTTAGAAACACTGCTCGAGCAGCATCGAAGATCAGAGCCTGTGATATTTTGTTGGCTTTCTCGGAGAGGTTGTCCGATGAGGCAAAGCTCGATCGAGTTTTGCCATACTTGATGACCCTGTTGAATGACGACGCCGACCTCGTTGCTATCGCAGCTCTTAGGTCCGTCACTCAACTTTTGGCTCTTGTGAAGGTTGTCACACCGGTTAATGCCCACGTCTTTCCTGAGTATATCATGCCTCGGATGCAGGTATTTTTGTCAGGGGCATCGAGACAGCTTATCATGGGAAAGGAGCGCAGAGAGCCGAGCCCTTTGGTCCGGGCTACTTACGCATCATGCCTAGGCAGCCTCGCAACAACCGCCTCCAAGTTTTTGGAGTTGACGGCTATTCTAAGAGCAGAGGGGTCCATTAGTACTGCTGACCCAGAAGTAGAGGCCGGTAGCGATCCCGACGCTGCATTTGACGGACTGTTCGATAATGCGCAAAGCGAACTCGTTGAATTGTTTGAAGCACATGCCAAAGCTCTAGTCGAAGACTCAGACGCTTCTGTGCGCCGAGCATTTCTCAGCTCTGTCCCAGAACTTTGCATGTTTTTTGGCAGTGCCGAATCTAACGACATCATTCTTACTCACTTGAACACGTATCTCAACGACCGAGACTGGATGCTTAAGTGCGCTTTCTTTGATACGATTGTCGGTATCGCCGCCTTCCTTGGTAGTACAAGTCTGGAGGAATTCAGCCTCCCCTTAATGGTGCAGGCTGTGACAGACCCGGAAGAGCATGTTGTGCAAGCAGCATTACACTCTCTAGCGGAATTAGCAAGCTTAGGCCTTTTATCAAAAGCCAAGACCTGGGAGCTAATTGACGTTGTCGGTCGCTTTACCATGCATCCGAATGTTTGGATTCGGGAATCCGCAGCAGAGTATATATCCAGCGCTGCCAAACTACTATCTCCGGCAGACATCAGGTGTATCGTCCTGCCTCTTGTCAAACCATTCCTTAAGCCAGCGATCATCCCCAATTTCTCCGAACTCGCTTTGTTAGATGCCTTAAAGAAGCCATTATCAAGAACGGTGTTTGATTTGGCACTGTCCTGGGCGCAGAAGACTGATAGAGGACTGTTCTGGAAAGCTGTTAGACAACAGAAACAGTCGACATTTACTATTGCGTCGACAGCATTGGCGATTCGATCGTCTCGAGAAGTTCAACCCCAGACGCTCAATAAAGTGTCTCGGAACGACGAGGACGAACAGTGGCTCGCGCGACTACGAAACATGGGAATGACGACTGAAGACGAGTTCAAGCTGCTTGTTCTTAGAGAGTTCATCTGGCGCTTGAGTCAAATGAGAAACCGTGATCTGATCACACAAGATAATATTATCACGTCATTGAATAGCATCATTCCCCTAAGGAGCTTAAATGTCAAGTTGCAGACTATAATGTTTGATGAGACTATAGCCGCAGACGAGCCAACATGGCAGCAGCAGCGGATGTCAGACTTAGACAGGGGCCCGTATACAATTGCAGATGCTCTGTTAGATGCGTCGATGACAATTGATGAACCTGTTGGGAAGAGGCGTCGTGCTGCGATGAATAATCATCGCTCACGACTAAGCAGTCGAGGAGGAGCGATTTCACCAAGGACGAGGGACAATAGAGCGTTATCGCCATCGCAGACCCAAGCATCGTCACCGATTGACGGTGCGGGTTTCGATGAATCACGTCGAGCTTCATCTACGACACGCGGACGTACAGACGATGACGCCTCCGTTTCAGATGCCCCTTACTCTACTAGAAGAGCTATTCGACATCAATCAAGCGCACTGGACCTCTTGAATAGGAAAGATAGCGGCAGATCCATAGCCGAGACAGGAACGACCGAAGCAAATGCATTTGGTCAGGTCGAAGGCCCCTTTGCACAGAACCCACCACCCCAAATAACAATTCCCGATACTGTTACGGAGGATGGGCAGCCGGGAGCGCGGGCACGCGGCGCACATACATACGAGGGCAATGACCCCAACATACTCAGGATGCTCGATAATATGTATGTTGACAACTACCCACATGACATAGCTCAGTTTGGGCCCCTTGTCTCGCCAATTACTAGGAGGAAAGTTAGCAAAGCAGGCTCCGGGCAGCCTGGTGAAGAATCGTGGAAGCCGAGCGGTAGTCTTGTTGCAACTTTCTCTGAGCATACAGCAGCCATCAACCGTGTTCTAGCGTCACCAGACCACATGTTTTTTATCACAGGTAGCGATGACGGCAGTGTCAAGGTTTGGGACTCGTCACGACTTGAGCGCAATGTCACACATCGTGCGCGCCAGACACATAGGCACGCCCCAGGTGCAAAGGTCATTGCCCTCTGTTTCATAGAGAACACCCATACATTCGTCAGTTGCGCCACTGACGGTAGAGTCAATATCGTCAAGGTTGACACGGCGGTGACGAGCGGTGCGATTAAATATATTCGACTACGATTGCTTCGCGAGTACCAGCTTCCAGCAGATGAATATGCTGTCTGGTGCGAACACTTCAAGCAGGAGTTAAATTCGGTGCTCGTGATCGCAACTAATCGTTCTCGAGTTTTGGGCATAGATCTCCGTACAATGACTCTTCTGTACGTGCTTGAAAATCCAGTACACCACGGCACGCCGACCTGTTTCTGCGTCGATAGAAAGCGTAACTGGTTACTTCTCGGTACATCGCATGGAGTACTGGACCTGTGGGATCTACGGTTCAAGATGCGGCTCAAAGGCTGGGGCTTGCCCGGCAAGTCCGCCATCTACCGCCTCAGTCTTCATCCGACTAAGGGTCGGGGAAAATGGGTGTGTGTAGCAGGTGGTACTGGCCTTGGTGAAGTCACAGTCTGGGACCTAGAGAAGACGCAGTGCAGAGAAATCTATCGTGCAGGAGGGTCGAAAGATGCACCCAAGGAATACAAACCGTGGGATGTCGACGAGGATAAGCCCGAGGGCATGCTCAGCCGGTTCGCGACAAACATCGAGCCTACTGTTAGTGGCAATGGTGATCGTGGTGTCCGCGCGATGGCTGTCGGCTCGGGTGCTATGGAAGACCAGCGCGACATACGTTATGGATACATCCTAACAGGCGGATCGGATAAGAAACTTCGCTTCTGGGACCTAATACGTATTGAGAACTCGTGCGTATTCAGCGGGCTGCAGAGCGAAGATGCTAAGCCCCTCTTCGTCACCGCCAACAACCCGAATCAGCCAGGCCTTGCTCTCAATGTCGAGAGACTGCCCAAGGCCGACCAAAAAGGTGGCAAGAGCACGAAGTCAGGGGGCGGAAGAGAGAAGCCGCCTAGGCACACGGTCATCTCGGCAGAGCAGGGACAGCTGCTGAGGAGCCATCTGGATTCAATCCTGGACGTTGCAGTGTTGGAGGTGCCTTACACCATGACTGTGAGCGTCGATAGATCCGGCGTCATATTTGTCTTCCAGTAGGAATGATAGGCATCCGCACAAATCGGCGTTCAGGGTGGATATTTGGGTTCGAATTACACAGGACAAGGACTGCGTTCGGCGTTGTCAAGGCTTGAAGACGCTGAGAATATCAACATTGTATGTGCAGTACGTGGGCAACAGAGCTTTACACTGCTACTCTGTATTGAATATTGATTATGATACACCTTGGATAGAAAATGAAGGGACCTTGTAACCAATTGCAAAGCCCCTTATTTCTTTTTCCTGATAGGCCAGCAAAGAGAGTATATTTAATGCAGGATCCCGTTAAGCTAGCATTAGTAGTAGACGGAATTGCGGGGATAAATGGCAGAAAAAAACGGGATGACGTCGCGCTCTGCATATAAATACCACACAACATCTGTGTGTGACCAGTGTGAGAGCTATCTCAGACTATGGAGATCCTTGTTGACATGTAAATGAATGTGCGCAATTCTGCAGGACGAATATTATCAGTCACATGAAGCACCGTATAGAAAATGAAAACGCTGCAGGCTTTCCTAGCGACAGCTCGCGCAGCTCTGACGGCACCGCCATCCAAACGCTCGGCTCCTCTGCATTTTGTCGTGGGCAATGAGTCGGCCGGTATATTTTTCTCAATTTACTTCTCATCACTTTAAAGGTGTTTGAACACTGATGAACGGTAGACCTCGATTCACTGTGCTCCACGCTCTTCCTGGCGTATTTTCGGAGCCAGTCACCGCCGCATACTCTGCACATCCCGCTGTGCCATCTACCCCGCGATGACCTGACACTGCGGCCCGAGTTCAGCGCCGTGCTGAAACATGCCGCCGTCACCTTTGATGACGTGCTTACACTGACTGATCTGCCCGGGCGCGATAGCCTGAAGCCTGAGGACACGCGGTGGTTCCTTGTAGACCATAATGTCATGGCCGGCACAATAGGCCAGGCCTACGGGAATAGGGTCGTGGGGTGTGTCGACCACCACGATGACGAGGGAAAGCTGTCCCATGATGCCAAGCCGCGTGTCATTGAGAAGTGTGGCAGCTGCATGAGCCTGGTCGTAGAGCAGTGTCGGGAAGAGTGGGATGCGCTATCCAAAGAAGACAGTAGCGAAGAGGCCTTGCAAATCAACACGCAGCTCGCGTACCTAGCGCTCGGGCCAATCCTCATCGACACCTCGAACCTGAGAAACAAGGACAAGACGACGCCGCACGACGAGCGCGCCGTGGCGATCGCCGAGTCCAAGATAATCACTGGCAGCGGCTACGACCGCAAGGAGTTCTTCGCCAACGTGTCCGCCCTTAAGGAGGACATCTCGTACATGTCGTTCCGCGACATCTTCCGCAAGGACTACAAGGAATGGACCGAGGGGCAAGCCAAGCTGGGCACGTCGTCCGTGCCCCAGTCCTTCGCGTTCCTGGTCCGCAAGGCGGAGGGCGAGAGGGCATTTGTGCGGGAGCTCGAGAAGTGGAGCGCGGAGAAGGAGCTCGATGTCGTGGCCGTCTTGACTGCGCATAAGGAGGACGGGAAGTTTACGCGGGAGCTGCTGGTCTGGGCGAGGACCGGTCCGGGGGTTGTTAAGGCCGCAAAGAAGTTTGCGGAGGAGGATGGGACGGAGAAGTTGGGGCTGGGTCCTTGGGGCGATGGGGGCTTGGATGCGGAGGATGGGCAGGGGAGCTGGAGACGCTGCTGGACGCAGGCGAAGCTCGAGAATAGCCGTAAGCAGATTGCGCCTATGCTGCGGGATGCGTTGAAAGGGGTGACGAACACGTGAGGAGGTGCTACTACGATTAGACGGATCGGTCATCTTGGAGTTTACAAAAAAGCATACGTTAGATCACTCAAAAAAACAGGTGAGCGAACACTTGATATACACTTAGAGTTTTTTCGTTACGTCTAGATTACTACCAAAAGTGCCTGTCTATATTAAACCAGAAGACCGTCCGATTAGATAGACCTACTGCGCGGCGACGATGGCATCGAGCCACTTGGCGAGCCGGTACCCCTGCTTCGCGATCTGCAGGTCGACGACGGGCTGCGCGGTCGTGGTGTACGAGCCGCTGATGTCCTTGTTCTCGACGGCGCTGATGCCGCCCTTGAGCACCGTGGAGCACACGTACGCGTTGCTCTCCGTCGCCCACTTCAAGGCCGTTGAGGTCTGGGTGGTCGACGAGCTTACGCTGAGACCGGACACCCAGCCTGCGGCTTGCGACTTGTAGGTGCCGGAGTCGATTTCTAAGCATTGTCAGCATCGTATTCCGTTGGCGACTAGATTGAATAGGTAAATAAGGTTGTGGATATGGTTTACCCTTGATCAGGTCAGAAGCCCACGATTTCGCAGACGTCAATGACGAGCCCCCTGAGATGGACTCGGGGATGTCGCTATCCCACGCAGCGTGCAAGTTCGTGTCGTCGCCATCGTACTGGACATCAATATCGTTCCCGCCCACCTCTAGGGCCTCGCAGTGAAGCGGCTGCCCTATGTCTCCGGCAAACTGTATTTTACGTTAATTTTCCGATCTCAGTGCTCGGCTCCTTCTAGCGTCCCCTTGACTGCTACTTACGTGAATGACCATCTACAAGGGTAAGTTAGAATTTAAGCTTCGAGGTGGAACAGTTACAACTTGCCTTCGCAGCGATCTGTAGATTGGCATCGCTGACCGTCCCGGCGATAAGGGTGGTCGTGTAGTTCTGAAGGGCGCGCACGACGCAGCCCTCGTCGCCGCAGTCCCGATCTAGATCGACACCGCAGCTCGACGGCGGGTTGTCGTTAGCATCGATGTAATGGTAGGGAGCTGAGAATTTCCCCGCGGTTGTGTAGCGGTAGCTGTCGGCCCACGAGGCGACGCTGGCCAAATAGTCGGCGGAAGTATCACCAAGCAAGTCCTGGAAGTACGATTTCGTCGCCGCACTGACGTAGTTGCTGGCGATGTAGGCGACAGTCTCGTGGCCCATCGCACCCCAGGCCATAGCGCCGGGGAGGGCGGCGGCGGAAAGGAGGGCCAAAGCTGTGAAGCGGGCCATCTTGATTGTCTACTGCTGGGTAATACCTACTGTACTAGCCTGGATCGATGTCTCTAGATGCTGAGATGGAGAGGAACGAAGACGGCAAAGGAGATATATCAACACGCCAAGAGATGAGGCGGGCACACATTATATACCTACATGTGATTCTTCACCTGCCTACACAGGGGTCTTAAGGTACATGTAACAATCATCGATAACTTGGGTTGATGAAAGTGCTACTGAGCACGCCGATTGGCTGCGTAGGCGCATTCCGAGCCCCCTCTAATTCAAGGCAGGAGAACGGGGGTAGAGTACGGACTTGGTAACGGGCTGCGAATCTAGATAGCGTCAAGCATGGGAGTTTATAGAAGGTGCTTTTCCCCAGCGCCACTTAGCTGCGCCGGTAGGTCGACTCTACTATGTAGGTAGCATCAGACCCGGGATGGAAGATCGCCGTCATGGATGAGGCGGCCGGCGCATTGCATAGCTTATCTTGGTGCTGGTCCAATCACGCAAGGCACGTTGACTAGACTCAGGTTCGGCCTGGAGATGAGAATCATTCTGAGGACGCGTTTGGGGAAGATGGTTGGCTCGCCCGCTAGAGAGCTTGCCGTTTTGGTCTAAGCCCGCAGTTAACGACCTGCCTTGATTGGATCTCGGTGAAATGCAGAGCCAAGATTCCAACGATAACTGCTAGAAAATCGGTCAAATCCGCCCTATTGCGTCGTTGAAAAGAAATCAATGTTGACTTCAAAAAAGCACATAAAGTAGGGTGTTGGGGATTTGGCAATTCATTCTGGTACAAGACTTGGATTTGCTGATGCTGCTTATGCTTATAATATTGTTGGCCTCACGCCAACAATATTTACAATCATTTAGTTGGGAAGGGCTAATATTTGATCTGATGTAATGCTCACATGCACTAATTTTTGTACGGATATACTATGTACAGCGGATGCGGACTGCTACCCGGAAGAGGCAGGTCCCCAGGCCGCCACGATTGCGCTGAATTGGAGAGCGAAAGCCAATCCTATAGCCTCGTGGTGAAGTCGAGGAGATGCTAGAGGTTATCGTGTTCAGCTACTTTACATTAAATGTACATTGTTTTCATACAATGTTTCAAAAAATGGGTTGTTAGCATCTAGCGAGAATGGCTGACTCAAATCGGGTTCTCAATGATACCGACAGTTCGCATCGCATGCGGGAGTTAGGTGTAGCCACTAAAAGACACCATCTGGATTATCCTGTTCATCGAGCTAAAAGTTGGATGTTCCTAACCAACTTGACAAATTCACCCTTCCCTCGTCTGCTATGTCCTGTGGTATCGACAGATTGGGCGTTCTCTTCTGCATGAGGATCTGCGACACGAACGCAGCTCATGAGGGCTTCCCGCACTACGCCAGTAGGTGGCACAGGCGGTTCCTCCGTAAGCATCTCCTGAAAACATCGTCTTAGTGTCAGAGTGCAAAAAGCCGACGAGCGTGTAGCGGCTGCTAGTTTGTACATGTGAATATACATGACTGCTGAGCGCGGGCGCAGATATCTTGGAGGTATGCGCCAGGCGTTCCAGAAGCCTTCCCAGTTGCGTAGTCTGTAATATGCTTCCATGAGTCTCATGACCAATGGCTCGTCCATGCCGGGCAAATCTGCCTGCAGCAGAAGGTCTTCTAGTCGTCGTATAAGCCCCAAGTTTTCTTTGGATTCAAATCGCTCAGGGAATCGGGCCGCGGCTTCGATAATGGTAACGATTATGTCATTGGCGATGACTGGCTGACCACGCTGCTGCACCGTCTTCAATAGTTGGAGAGCGAGTTGGGATTGTTCCCTCAATCCCTCAGTACTTGAACTGTAAATGCAAGTTAACAGCTGAAGATACTGCTGCCGTGTGGCCTCGATGCCATAAATATGCATTTCATCAATGAGCCGTCGCACGCCGTCCAGCAACTCGGCCTGTTTGATAAGACTGCTAGACTCATATGCTCTAGTCAGAACGTCGAGACGAAAATCCCAAGTTTGATGCAGAGGAAGATTTTGGCACGCAAGCTTCGATAACCGAAAGAAAGGAGTTGGTTTCAAGCCGTTCGGAGCCTTCCGAGCGGATAATGAAAGCTCGTCGAGGCGATCTCGTAATAGTTCTACAACGTGTAGTTTCTGGCGAGCATTAAACGTCAGAACGTGACCAAGTCCCTCTTTTGACGGAATGTCAAATGGCGGGTTAGAATTTGGTGTCTTGGCAATACCTATTGGTCGTGTCGAGCCTATGGAAGGCATTGAATAGGATCGTGTCTGTTCATATGGCGTTCTCCTAGAAGTATCGTTGAAGTGGCCGTTCCTGGAAGTAACGGACGGGCGAGAATTAGATAAGATAGCTCTTTCGAGGGGGTGTAAGTTATCTAAGTTCTCTGTTTCTGTTTTTGCAGTGTCATCAACCGGCTGGCCCAAAGATTTCTTCCACAAAGCTTCAAGACCCATCTCAGCTCTCCGAGACTCGGTCATTATTTGGAGGACGATTGTAGATCCGCTCCGAGCAACACCAAAACCGGCGGCACGCCCATCCTCCGCAACGACGGCAGATTCTTCCCTGCCGCGACCTATGGTCCCAAGATTAACACATATCCAACCGGTCTTTATGCCGTCGTCAGTGTCCTCAACACCTCCTAAGAGCTTCGCCCGCTTAGCTTTGCGGCGCACCTTGGTCTTCCGCTCGTTCGGCCCAAGTAAACCATCGGCATGAGCATAGACTCGATGCTTAGCTCGTAACCATCGTAGCAAACGTCCGGCCGACACGTTGAGGTGGCGCTCACTCCGGGCTGTTCCGAATAACATGAAGAGATCTGGTCCTAATGCTGCCGGGGGGTCTAGCTCTCGAAGATCCAATATTGAGAGTTCATCAAGACCTAACTCTTCGGCGGCATATTCTACCAATGAACCAATGATTTCTGGAGACCCGGAGGGAACCTCGGGTAAAGGCGGTGGTTCGATGGAAGCTACATGCCTCGGAGGTTCAACTTGAAGATACCAAGGTACAAAAGCCGAACTCGAGTCTTTTGCGCCATCGTCCTGTCCTTGAGTGACTGGTGCATCATTTTCTTCCAAGCCTTCTTCGGCCGATCCTTTGCTATTCGAAGCTTCACTGAGAACTGGTTGAGATGAAAATGTTCGAATTGGCGCCGGTGCGATTGAGCGAGGCCGGTATTGAAGGAAACCTGGTCTCACAACGGGTAAAGCGTTCGAAGGGCTGGTAAAAAGCTTTAAAACAGCTAAACGGCAGTGAGAGCAACCGGCCGTGGTCAAGGCATGTCGAGCCACCATGTTTTCTACTTGGTGACGTGGATATGTCTAAATCATTTGCCGTGTTCTTTTTCCTTTGGACTTTTCATCGGCTCACTCATCGATGAGATCACATAGATCTTTAAGGTACATGTATTGAGACAAGAATATGGGTCCGGAATAAATCTGTAATACTGGTAATCCGTAAGCTAGTGCTTTTCGGGCTTAGTTTCAACGGAGGCAGCTAATATAAGTGGAGTTTTGAAGCTTCGGGCCAATCAAGAGCTTCCGAAACGGTGACCCCATCGAGCCTATCTCATTATCTTAGTGTTTTTGTGAAAGACAAAAAAATTTGGATTGGACCCTCATCAAAAATCCAAAGCTCGCCTCTGAATAAGCCCACTGCTTCTCGACCTCGAGCAGAATCTTCGTAAGATCGGGGTTGTACTTGTAGGGGTCGCGCCGTCTTGTTTTATCTTTACCACCAACTTCATGTTCATGTTCATATTCATGTTATAATAATAATAATTTAGAAGAGTTCTCGACAGCTCGTTGGGACCTCAAATACCTTTAGATCGTCGCGATGCTCGTGCGATCACCTCCAGCTCGACGGAGCCTTTCGCTACATCGACTTGGTTCAATACGAAGACCTCAATTCGTCGCTGGACATCCGCCCCTCCATTCCTTCCATACCTCAAGTCGTAGACTCCTTACTTCTCGAATAACACCAAGGAGGAGGAGTCTCTCACAAGATGCCCACGCATCGGGACCAGTCTTCCAAAGATCCCTAGCGACAGCTATGAGCGATCCTCTCCCTAGTACATACGTACATCCACTCCCTTACTCTCGAATCTCCGATTTACGACCCTTCGACCCTTCTTCTCCATTGCTGCTCAAGGATCAGGATGATCCGTATCCACGTTCCAAGATGAACAGTCAGGGCGTACCTGGAGGGGTTGACGAAATGCTATCGGTTCTCGACGCATGCTTGCAAGTAGGCAAACTAGATAGAGCAGCCATTGTGCTCGATCGATTGAGTAATATCAACCTTCTCCCAGGTCATGAACTGATTGCGCTTCACAACCAATACCTTCGCGCAGCCATAGACAAGGCATTTGAAGAGCCGGATTCCGAATGGGCCCAATCTCTCCATAAATGGTACGAATTACATATCAAGGGAAAAGGTATCCCTCAGACGTCGGAGACAATCGCCTGCATGTTGAAGGTTTCGCTTTTGTCAGCCCAAGGGACGCGACTGGAGCGGCTTGTAGCTCGGTATATGGATATGATGCCCGGTGATGCCATATACCAAGTACTATCTGAGGACGATATCTTGTCCCAACAGGATGTTGGTACAATTGCCAACATTTATCAGCCCGCTTCCGATCTTCTAGACGACTGGGAACTGCCACAAGATGAGGAGCCACAGTTACCAGTCACAGAAGTAAGCCCAACACAACCAGCTGATATTTCCGAACCGAAGCCGGAACGAGATGATACCCCTCAAGTTATGGCCGTGCAGCAAAAGGGTTTGGGACTTAAAACTCTCCGCCGCGTCTTGTCTTTCTTTTCTAAGATCGATGGCCAAGACATCTCTCAACTGCCGTATGCTGAGCGGCGCGAAATTCAGGCCCGTTTGGAGCAAGATTGTGTCGATGCTGCGATCAACCGATGGAGAGAAGAAAATCGAGCTCTCATGAAGATGGGACTGAATACGACATTGTCTACCAACGCCCTGAATTCCCAGTTGTACGAATGGCAATACGCTCTGGAACGTAGGTTAGAGGAAGAGTTTGCGCTGTTTGGAGAATCAGAAGCGCGTGAACGAAAAAATGAGGAGGATCAAGATCGCTGCTTGTATGCACCCTTCCTAAGGCAATCGAACCCGGAAAGGCTGGCTGCGGTCACGATTATGAGCGTCCTCAATGCTCTTTCATCAGCAGGTGCCGACAAGGGTATTCAATTATCCACTCTATTAAGTCATTTATCTAAGGCCATAGAAGAGGATATCAGATACTTGATACGACACAAGCTCTCAGACCCGAAAGTCAAGAAAAAGACTCGCAAACCACCACCGGTAGTTCAATTGCCTGCCAATGCTGAGAAGTCTAATATTATAGCGGCACCGGTCTACGAGACTAAGACATGGCCTGTGCTGATTAAAACCAAGGTCGGTGTCGCATTGCTGAGCGCTCTGATGGATACTGCAAAAGTAAATGTAGTCCGTGAGCATCCAAAAACGAAAGCACTTGTCAGCCAGAGACAGCCGGCTATGGCTCATACCCAAATACACCGAAAAGGGAAGAAGGTTGGATTAGTAATGCCGAACAAGTTCCTAGTTGAACTCCTGAAGCGAGAACCTCGTGGAGATTTTCTTGCGCGGCACCTGCCGATGCTTGTTGAACCAGAACCGTGGACCAAATTCGACAAAGGCGGCTTCATAGAGTTTCCCGCGCAACTGGTGCGGGTTAAACACGGCGAGAAGGACCAAAGGATATATGCCGAAGCAGCCATGGAGAGGGGCGACATGGAGCAAGTCAGCAAAGGACTGGATGTGCTTGGTCGAACAAGATGGCGAATCAACAGACCTGTCTTCGATGTAATGCTTGAAGCGTGGAACAGTGGTGAGGAAGTAGCCAACATCCCTCCGCTAGACCCTCAAATTCCTTTGCCCCCAGAACCAGAGGCGTCCGACAATCCATGGCAGCGACGGGAGTGGATAAGAGCCGTGAAAGCGGTGGAAAACCAAAAATCAGGTCTGCATTCCGAACGGTGTTTTATGAATTTTCAGCTCGAGATTGCCAGAGCCTTCAAAGATCAGACCTTTTATTTCCCCCACAACATGGACTTCCGAGGGCGTGCCTATCCAATTCCAACTTATCTCAACCATATGGGGGCAGACCATGTTCGAGGCATGCTTTGTTTTGCCTCAGGAAAGGAACTCGGTGAAAATGGATTACGATGGCTGAAAGTTCATCTGGCAAATGTATTCGGTTACGACAAAGCGAGCTTGAAGGAACGGGAATCGTTCGCGATAGACCATCTTGATGATATCTACGATTCCGTAACGAAACCATTGACGGGGAAACGGTGGTGGCTCCAGGCCGAGGATGCGTGGCAATGTCTAGCGACCTGTTTCGAGTTGAAGGCAGCCTTGGACTCCCCTGATCCGACTAAGTATGTGTCTCATCTTCCCGTTCACCAAGATGGCACGTGCAATGGATTACAGCATTATGCGGCCCTCGGTGGTGACTTATGGGGTGCCCAGCAAGTCAATTTGGAACCCGGTGATCGCCCCGCAGACGTATACTCGGCAGTCGCTGAACTAGTAAAGAAAAGCATTGCCCAGGATTTGAAGACGGACAACATCTTTGCAAAGGCAATCGATGGCAAGATAACGAGGAAAGTGGTAAAGCAGACTGTCATGACAAACGTCTACGGTGTCACTTTCATTGGAGCCAAGGCTCAAGTATTGAAACAGCTTGACGCTGCCTACCCGAACCTCCAACAGGAGACAGGCATTCCGGCCACTCTGCTCTCTTCTTACATTGCTACAAAAATCTTCAAGGGTCTATCTTCCATGTTCCGTGGAGCCCACGATATCCAGTACTGGCTGGGAGAGTGCGCCGGAAGAGTTTGTCGTGCTCTAACCCCAGAACAGATCGACCGACTCGCCAACGGAGAAGCCATCACGAAGACGCCGAAACACTCAGTCTCTCGCAACAAAAAGCCAAAAAGGACGGCTAGTGATATCCTCAGCCAGCTCAGGTCGACAATTATCTGGACCACTCCCCTCCGCATGCCCGTTGTCCAGCCATACCGCAAGGGTGGCGTTCGAGTCATTAATACCTCCATGCAGGACCTTAACCTACAGGTGCCCGAACGGTCTGATCCCGTAAATCGACGGAAACAGTTGCAGGCTTTCCCTCCCAACTTCATCCATTCTTTAGATGCCAGTCACATGTTACTCTCTGCGTTAGAGTGTGATGAACTTGGCCTATCATTTGCGGCTGTGCACGATTCTTTCTGGACACACGCTTCTGATATTGATGTCATGAATCGTGTCTTGCGCGATTGTTTCATTAAGATACATAGCGACGATGTCATTGGGCGCCTTCTATCCGAATTTGAAGCTAGATACAAAGGCTCAGTCTATCTGACTAAGATCGAACGGGGTACTCCCGTCGAAGCCAAGATCGCTGCGCATCGCAGGAGAAACAATCTAAGCCTAAAAGCTGAGCTTCTCTTAGAACATAAGAGACAGCGGCTCTTGATGTCTCCAGACCCCGAAGAGGTTAAGCAAGGTCGCGAAATGGTGACTGCTGCTAGCATCTACGAAGAGATGTCAGCTTCCCAGCCCCTATCAACGATTGACGAGATGAATAGAGTGGGGCTAGGGAATATTCCTGATGCAGAAACGACGAAGAGTACTGAAACAACGCCGAGTGAAGAGCACGAGAATGATGACGAATTGAGCGTCGCTTCAGGCTCTGACCAAGCGGAAGCGATTTTGGATTCTGAGGATGTCGAACATTTGAAAAACATGTTGGATACCAACTGTTTTGAAATAACTCTCAAGGGAAATAGCAAGAAAATAGTCCAGAAAGGAAAGTCCGCGGCTCCAGGGTTGAATGTGTGGCTTCCGCTTACTTTCCCCGAGGTTCCCAAGAAGGTTAGCAGTCACTGTATTTTGAGATTGGTGCAATAGGCTAACAAGTATGTGTTCAGGGTGACTTCGATGTCTCGCGACTCAAAGAGAGTCAATACTTCTTTTCATGAGTTTAGTGGAACTCCGATTTATATGATATGGCTCAAGAATTGACGGCGTTATGAACATGGTTGCTACGTCATTAGCGAATGCATCACCCGGCGTTTGGTTGGAGAAGAAAAAGTGTGTCTATTGGCACGCAGTAGAGGGGCAAGAGCATTAGAAGCATCATACTGTATATACAGGACACTTGTATCAATCTTGTACAGTACCAGGAAAAGTGGCATGGAGAAAAGGCCACGGGGACATATCAGGACGGATGTGAACATAAGAGCGCCATCCACTCCAATGTTGTACAAAGTTTAGCTGCATACAATTTTGAAGAAAGCTGTGGAATATTTCACAAATATTAAAACAACTCCATTTCCGGTCATCTAAAGTAGTACAAGCGAGATTTCGTTCGCGGTGTTGTTGTACGATCGTGATAGGGCTAGACTAGTTCTTCCAGGTGCAACATGTCTCACTTGTCACTTATCCCTCAGACCTAGAAGCGTCCATTTGGAATCGTGGGAACCACAAGAAACCAAGAGCTTAGGTGGTTGATTCTCTAAAAGATTGGCCGATGCCCAAGGTATGGTACATGTAAGCAGCAAGTTTGCTTACCCGTACGAACGTGGAAATTGGATCCAGAGTGCCGGAAGGAGCTGCTGCTAATATCCGGGGTAGGCTAACCTCCAGGTTTGCTATTTTTAGACACGTCATATTCGACAAAAGTCTGACAACGTGAAGATTCCGAGCGGTTGGTACAATTCATCTACTTGGATCAACTATATAGAGTACCTAGGCAACGTAGATATTACCTAAATATGAAATACTTGTTTGAGAGACTCCACCAAGGACCGAGACCGAGGAGAGCTGGAAAGATCCGGCCAGATTCCAGCCCAGTTCGGTGAGGAGCGAATAATACGCCGTAAACGGCCACAGCGGATGCGGTGAGAGGGGATACGAGATAGGGCTGATGGGCTGATGTCAGGCGATCTGAAAAAAGGCCATAGGCATCGCAGTTTTTTCCTTTGTACGGAAGAAGGCTTTCTTATTATTGTTCGTTTCTTCCAACCAGACCCTAACTTTGTCAAGACCTCGTGCTGCCGGGTGCTCGGAGTGGATGGGCCGGAAAACCGCTCTTCTCAGATTTTAGGTTAGGACCTTTCCCGTGGGACGGGTCCCATGGCAGGCAGGATCGACCATGGATCTTGTGCGTGCGTGTTTGCCAGCTTCCACACGCAATCTCCTCTTGTGCAACGTGAAACGTGGTTATTTCATTTGAGAAAGAGCGAGCGTCAGCGCCCCAAGGCCTTGGCTCAAGCCTCCGCCTGCCTCGTGCTTTTTTATTATTATTACGGCTTGGCGGAGATGGAAGGATGGATGGAAAAAGGAAAGAAAAGGAAAGGAAAGGGGCGCTGACGTAGACTTTGGCATATTTAATAAGAGGAAGCCGATGTCCTGCCATAGAATGTCAGACTACCTAGGTAGCCAGCAATCCAATTGACCAGATCAGACTAGACTAGACTAAACTCATCGACGGTGCAATCTACTTGACAACTCTCACGATGCTGTTCTCCACCCGCACCCTCCTCACCGGCGTCGCCGGCGTCCTAGCCGCCAGCAACCTAGCCGCGGCCTCTCCGCAAGGCGGGCCGATCTCCAAGGTGCCCAGCGCGACGATCCCGGGCCACTGCTCGACGACGATCGACGACTTCCCGCACACGACGGCCACGGTCAAGACGCACGAGTGCTACACGTACACGCGGGAGGCCGCGTCCTGTGAGTGCCTGCCTGCCTACCTACCTATGTCTCCGTCCGTAGTAGAGAAGTAGTAGTAGTTGCTAACACAAGCAACAGCCACCTGCCCGACGCTGTCGTGCGCGCCGCCGCCCACGGACGTCATCTGCCCGCTGTACATCCGGGTGTCGAGCGTGACGGTGCCGTGCGCGACGGACTGCTGCCCGACGACGGCGACGTCGTACGTGTCGACGGGCGCGTGCCCGACGTGCGCCAACTGCCCCGTGCCCACGGAATGGGTCACGTACACGACGGGCTGCGCCGGCACGGCCACCATCACGGACCGCACCATCGTCACGCCGCCGTGGAACACGCCCCAGACCGTATCAAATTAGTTGTCAAATTAGCATGGACAAAGAAAGATATGCGATTAGGTAGATAATCGAGGAGGAAGAAATGAAAAAAAAAATGGTGTTGGTAGCTCAAAATCCAGTTTAATTTGATATCTACCTTAGACTAGGCAAACTGCTAGCCAGCCTCTACTCCCTCTATTCCTGTGTGTGAACTTTTAGTGAGATTATCGTACTGTAGCTCCCTTTAGAGTCTTGACCGTGCACACGCCTCCGCTCGCCGTAGTCAGCTTGCCTATTTCCGCCTTGCCCGCTTCCTTGACCAGCTTGCCGTCAAACGCCACTTCCAGGTCGTCCGTGGTGGTGAATCCCGGCTGGAAGGTCT
Organism: Hypoxylon fuscum; assembly: GCA_022578945.1. Taxonomy (NCBI): domain Eukaryota; kingdom Fungi; phylum Ascomycota; class Sordariomycetes; order Xylariales; family Hypoxylaceae; genus Hypoxylon; species Hypoxylon fuscum. Next base: position 18,683 of record MU400079.1, read on the forward strand.
CCCAAATCTTTTTCTTGGGGTTGAGCACACCCTCGGGCTCGCCCCTCCAGCCCTCGAAGCACACGCGTTCGCCGGCCTCTGCACCGGCGGGCGGGGCGACAAGCTCGACGGGGCCCTTGTGGTCGTCCACCTCGCCCTCCTTAAGCTTCGGCGACGCGGCCAGGACCATGGCGCACGACTTGATGCCTCGCATCTTGACGGGCTTTAAGTTGGCGACGACGACGACCTTGCGGTTTTGCATCTCCTCCAGGGGCACCAGGCCGTTCAAGCCGGAGCACACGGTTCGGCAGACCTGGCCCTCGTACTCGGCCGTGTCCTCGGTGCCGGGCTTGTCTCCCATGGCAATCGTAGAAACGTACAGGCTGTCTGCTTCCGGGTGCTTGATCGCCTTCAGGATGTGACCTACTCGCAGATCGATTAGGTGAGGTGCTGGCGGTGTGGCAACAGCAGGTGCCTTCTGAGGCTTGGGAGCCTTCTCCTTCTTCTCCTTCTTGGGCTTCTCGGCGCCGGCGCCCACTGCGGCTGCAGCCTTGTCCTTCACGTCGACAGCTGCATCCTTGACTGTCTCGGCCACGGCCTTCGTTCGATCGACGAGCGTAGTAGTGATGCCTCCCTCACCACCGGCGGCGGCTGCTGCAGCGGCTGCCTTTTCCTTCTTCAAACGCTCCTTCTCGGCTTTGGCGTCGACAGGCGGCTTGACGTAGAGAACCTCGTCGAGGTCGACCTTGATCTTGTCCGCGTCGCCGACGGTCAGACCGAAGACGCCCGAGTTCTGGACGAAGTCGAGGTGTCGGAGGATATGAGGGTGGCCGTGCTCGCCGGTGCGCTGCTCGGGGGTCCACGCCTTAACAGTGGGGGCTAGGGACTCGTAGATAGCGACGTCGGCCTTAGAGGGCTTGGTGCCGAGGAGGGTGGTTCGGGAGGTTAGGTGGGAGTTGAGCTTCTCGAGGATAGAGGCGTCGGAAGGCGAGCTCTTGAGGCGCTCCGAGGTGGTGATCCATTGCTGGACCTCAGTCTCCTCGGTGGGGGACAGCTTCTGGGATTCGAGGGCGGCCATGGCGAGGGTTCGGAAGGAGATGCCTCGTGAAAGAGGACGGAGAGTTCGAAGAAGTGACAGCTTGATTGCTTTTTATGCGACTGCGACTTGAAAAGGGTCGCAGGAAGTGACTGGTAAGGGAGTTGGTGGATTGGGTAGAAAATGGTAGAGAATCAACGAGGGGCTCGAATTAATTTTTACATACCTAGGTACCTAGGTAGTATGGCAGTTTCCAAATGCCCCTCCATTCGATTGACTCACATGCATAAATCGAAGCACTTAGATAATATTATTGTTAGTAACATATAGCTGTCAATTGCATAGATGGAATCATGATTTCGGAGTTGAGGTCGGGCCGCGAACACTCCTAGGTACCTGTACGCCTGGGCCGGGGGGTGCACGGGTGCGACCCTAATAAGCTCTCTAAGCTTGCAGCAGAAAGGGAAAAGGGCAGCCTACATACGGTAATACGGTAGCAACGTCAATCGCGACTTTTCAAACATATACTCAAGCTCAACGGACCTGTTTCGATGCCCGGAAGAGACAGCTAAACATCACACATCCCATATACACACACAACCATCCAACAGTTATAAACACCAGATCCAATCAAGATGGGCGCTCTAACGTACGGGGCCGGGGGTCTTACCTCGTTCCTCACCGTCGTTGGACTTTGTACGTCGAATGAATAGATGATAAAAACAAGGGGCAGTGATGGTTGGTGGCTAATTGTTGATAGATATGCTTTTCACCGGCAGCGGCGAGTCCTTCAATGTTCGTGTTGACACCCATGTTTATATATCGCGAAGATCCCCAAGTTCTAATGATAGTCTAGGTTGGAAATTTCCTCGAAACCGTATCTCCATACGTCTGGGCGGATCTCGGAATTGCACTTTGCATCGGTCTATCCGTCGTCGGTGCAGCATGGTATGGCGACACCCCCTTCTATGATTTGGTCGCGGCATAATTGACAAATATTGCCTATAGGGGTATCTTCATCACGGGCTCGTCCATCCTCGGTGCCGGTGTCAAAGCGCCTCGAATCCGAACCAAGAACTTGATCTCCATCATCTTCTGCGAAGTCGTCGCCATCTACGGTGTCATCATGGCCATCGTCTTCTCTTCCCTCGTCAGCTACGTCGATGACCACGAAGCCTTCGACGCAAACAGCTACTATACCGGATACGCCTTGTTCTGGTCCGGGTTGACTGTAGGAGGATGCAACCTGGTTTGCGGTATTGCTGTCGGTATCAACGGTAGCGGTGCTGCTCTAGCCGATGCTGCGGATCCCACTCTGTACGTCCCAGCTCATTCTTCTTAGCTACACATGATATGCTAACAAAGCGCCGCCAGTTTCGTCAAGATCCTCGTCATCGAAATCTTCAGCTCCGTCTTGGGTCTCTTCGGCTTGATCATCGGTCTTCTCGTATCCGGCAGGGCAAACGACTTCGGCGTAGCATAAACCCGGAATCTCCTGTGGATGAAGTACAGTACAGAAACGGTGTAAGAATTGAAGCATTCACGATCCTCATGTCAAAAGGATTGTCGGCGTTGGGAAGAACGGTTTCAAATTGGGGAAAGTCACGGTTTGTCCATCTTGTGAACTATTGTATGTACTAATACGAGAGGAGCGAAAAAAGAGAGGCGTGGTCACAGTTCATCAGGGGACTGCTGGAATAGACAACCTCCCAAACCCCCAAACGAATCTCGCAGAGGTTGGAATAATGTGAGCAGGCTTCGTCGACATCTGCCATATCTTCGTCGTCGAAGTGTGTTAGATCATGTCGGTTTAGCTACAGGGCTCGCTAGTAAATATAAATTATCAAGTGCGCATTTCTCGAATTTGTTCGAAGGTGATGCATCAACAAGTTAGATTATATATAAGAAGCAGATAAACCCGTTCAAGGAGTGATCATCCACTTGTGACATCTACACTACATTGTTAACCCCTATATATAGGTTAGCTCATGGATAATTGACAGCTCACAACGTATAAAGACAGCTACGATATGCTCAGAGTGACATGTTATGTATTTATTTGCTATGGCCACTCTAAGAATAGAATATTATCCTAGGCATGCTTAGGTAAGTCCCGAAGTAAAGTAGGTATCTAAAAGTAACCGAATTTCCATGCCATCAAAAACACACAAGCCAGCCTGGCTGGCTACCTCTAGAGGCGCCTCTATATGCAGTTGCCGTTCCCTCCTTGCTAGTACGATTGGCTAGCAGACTGCGACCACAGTGCTCATGGTTGGGGTGATTTGGGTCATCTCCAGCACCCGAGTTGTGTGCACGTATATGCAGTGTCCGTTAGGCGAGGTTCATGGATTTCGGCATAAACGATTCCCAGACTCTGTCGAAGTGATTCCTTATAGAAGTGGTGAAGGGCGTGATGCATAGCTGCTTGCCAATAACCGCCCCCGCGGTTCAAGAACCACGATTCCTCCTAATGACTCCCCGAGTCCGACCGTGTTCGCAAATAGTAAACACGCAAAGATGCAACTGGGCAACAATGAAGAATGCAAATTCTAAACAACTCCTGAAACCCTTCCCAGCCGTTCGGTTAACCGGCAAGCTTCAAAATTCCAACCGCCTTTTATATGAGGTTCCCCAGGGTATCGATATAGTAGTGAAATAATAATTAGGGTAATCCGGTCGACAGTAATCCCCAAGTCAGCGCAAAAAGAGAAAGGTCTGGTCGTCGTAACTCGTCCCACTATCCGCTCATCGGCGCGAAATGGTTTAGAGAAGGGCAGCGAATGCAGCCGCCCCAATAAGCACCATAACGCCCATAGGGGCATGAATAGTATCACTGCCTGCCTGGACGATGCCGTTGTCAGGGGGCGTTGTCGTAGGAGATGCCGACGCGGACGTGCTTGTGGGGATCTCGGGGGTGGTGATGTCAGGGGTTGTGCTCGCAGCTGCCGGGGTCTCTACAGGCACCGCGGTAGTCTCGGGGGCGACCACCTTGGTGGTGCTCTGGACGACCTTAGCGGAAGTAGCATTCGCCGTGGCGGTCGCAGTGCGAGTAGAGACGGGCGACTTCGCCGTCGAAGTCGCCGGGGCTGACTCCGTTACCAGAGGGCCCGGAAGATTATAGGCGGCAGCGCACTGCTTCAACGTCATACTGTCGGGGCAGCACCACGTGGCGCCTTTCTCATCGGCCGAGCAAAAATAGCCCTTGTCACAAGAATCTGCAAACTGGTCAGTCAAGCTCTCGGAAACGTTTTCTGTGCTCTAAGTCCTACCTCCAGTCAAGCCAGGACAGCAAGTCTGCTTGGCGGTTTTATTAAAGCAGTGTACAACGCCATCATTCGAGTCGCACTGCGCAAAGCCTGTACCGCATGCTTCTGCGCAGGTATTGCCGGAGCCGCAGAACTGCTGCTCCGGCGAATATCCTTCCGTTTGTCGACGGTTGAGACCGAACATGGTGTTGACTGACATTCTCGCAAGCTTCAACTTGTACGGCTGGCGTAGGGGCTCGGCAACAGTCTGGCCAGCTAAGGCCACGATGGCCAACGAAGATACTGACGTGAACAACATAATGATGAATGGTTCTCTTAGGGATCGTGATTAGGTCTAAAAAGTTCAATATAGGATTCAGTGTTTAAAAAGACCCGAACTTGTCTTGTTGATGTTGAAAGATAGACTGCGGTCAGGATAAAAATGAAGTGAGTGTACGCTCGTCGGGAGCTGTGTCAGTAACGAATGATAGGTGGAACAAATGTCCGTGTTGCAATGTGTCAAACAGCCAGCTCGCACCCTCGGGATGGGAAGTCGGAAACGAAAGAAAGATGCCCAAAAGGGAAGCGGTGGGTGAAAAGAAGGTTTGCTGGAAGTTGTTTGGGGAAAGCGAATGTCGTTCGGGATATAGACCTCCTATGTTTTATCGAGGCACATGTCACGGCGATCACCCTGTCTTATTTAAATTGGTGCGATCTAGGTGCGATCCCGGGGCAAAAGATACTTACCTCTACCGACTTACCTTCCTTTCACCCTATTACTTCAATACCGACCTGTCAAGTCTGTCCTTCTCCCTGCCCTACCTGCCTTACCCATGTCGTACATCCTGTGCTGGCCCTGCCAAGTGGGCGCAGCGGCAGTGGTTAGGCGCGGGCGCATGAATGATCGTGACAGGGTTATTAGTCCGGACGACCACTTGATCGGCTTCGGGAGCTTGCCAACGTGCCGCTCTTATTCTCCTATGCAATTTCGCAAGGGAACAGCAACCCGTCGCATATGTCCACACCGAGGCTGAGAGGCGCTGGTTGTTATTCAGTCATACATAGTAACGCAGTCTTGGCTCATAGACGACTATAGGACGAGAAGTTCTAAGAGCGCAGTTCTTGTTACATAGTAGCCGCTCTGTGAGGCGGTCGGCTTCGAGCGCACCCAAACCGCTAGGTTAATAATAGGTACTTCGCAGAGAACCACTCGCTATCAAATCACTTAGTTGAAATGATTGTCGCCAAGATTCTTTCTAGGCTTGGTATTGTAGTGAGTTAAGTGATCGTTGGATCTGGATGATCCTCTAGGGGATCCTCTAGGGGGGAGAGAAAGAGGAAGAGGCCTGGAAAATGGATTAGATAGAAACAGAAACAAATGAGGGGCAACTGTGAAGCAGAGTGGAATTGTCCAGGACAGGCGCTAAAGCCCCAACCTTACATGGATGGGTACGTACCCGAAGATTACTAAGGAGATCGCCAGGAACCGTTCCAAATCGGTACCAAACTTTAGAGTTGATTGGTTGGATGCAAAATTGGGATCCTTGTCATCGAGTTTCATCTCGGAACCATGCATACCATCTATTTAATCATTCAATTCTTCTTTCCAAATTTGACTTCTCTTGGTAGACTTACTGTAATTATGGAATCTTAGAAATTACTTCGATATTTGTATTGGTTTAGTGCGATCGGTGAGTCTCTTTACTCCACCGGCTTCTGTTGCGTTAAGCGTCCTTAACTTCACTCTATGATCGCAATGATCTTCTAGGTGGCGTTACCAAGCACAGCGTTGTCATTGCAGCTGCTAGCTACTATGTGCCTAGCTAACGAGCTGCGACACTAAAAAATGGGCTGAAGTCTTTCCACGGGTTGCTCTTAAATATCTAGCTCTAGGCAGGTGATACAGGTAGTTAAGACTCCCTAGTGGGTTAGGTGACTTAGAGCAGTCAATGCGACATAGTCATCCGAACTGAGTAGGTAGCTTGGATTTTCTTAGTTTCGCCACTGCATATAAAGGCGAGCTTCGTCGTACACGTAAGGGCTATAATAGGTTCATGGACAGTTGAGAATGACCTCGAGGAAACGTCACGCAGAAATGCATGACCTTACATAGGTAGTGTTATTAACAAACTGAACGCTTAACATTCCCTACCTACCTATTTACTTCGTTTTGTAGTCTTCTCGAGACGGATAGGTATATAAATACATTACGCGTCAATATCAATATGTCATACCTCGCCTTCATAGTTCAAGATCCTATGGATTACCAAGATAGACTCTGATCCTTAGCCGTTCACGTTGATATTCAGATGTGTAACGGTGGCACTACTTATAATCTAGCATATTGAAGAGCGTTGATGATAAAACGAATGTCTTGGTATCGAGAATAACAAGACTACTAGAAGGACTCCCCGTTTATCCCTAAGTAGGTAGTGGCTGGTCTCATCGATCGATCATAATGTGTATAGTGGCTTGAATAGGACCAACGTACTTTGGGCAACGTCTTATGTTCGTATCGACATATTGTGCCAAACTGGCCACCAACTCAAAGAAAGTGAATTCATAATCAGCGGTCGTAAGACGTTTTGAATTGCGCAGTGATGAAATGGAAACACAGTTATTATCGAGCTCTATGATGTACATCTCAGGGCAAGCAGAAGCTGCTGGATATGGTAAACGCTATTATATGTATCACATCATAGTCTTGTTCTTAGCAATCTTAGCAGCTGCTAAATCGTAAAACCTTAGGGCTTTGACGCACTCTAGACGATGAAGGTTATGGCCGGACGGTGGCTAGGACCTTTGAAATAGGAGCATTGGGCCACATACACGTATATGTTTAATCGTATTTCGCATAAAATCGCCATCCATTCCATCATAGAATCTTGGAAGCTGTAGGGGGTGCTCAGGTAGCGCCTCTGTTCAGACTATGATTTAAAACGGCTTCCGCCCGTTTGCTAGGATAGTTCCTATCGCACTCTTTCCTTCTATGTTGACGCTTTTGCTCGAATACCCTTTATCAAGATGAAGTATCTCATTGCCATTCTCTTGCCCATAAGCTGCGCGGCAGTAGCGGCTCCTATCGAGAACCGAGAGTCCACACCTACCTTGGGGACTTTCGGCCAGCCTCGCCCGGATAGCAATGCTATTCTATCGCCGAAACTCCGCCAGATTGTAGGACGTTATGATAGTAAGTCGTATCCCTCTACCTTTAAGGATTGACTTTCGTGGCTTGCTCGAACGCATTCCCGCTAACAATGCCTTGAAGACACCGTGGATACGTCCTCCAAAGACCCTATGGTTGAACCCCTACCTGGCCTCGTGGCCCATAGGCACGTCCCCAAGTGCGTCAACGCGTACATACCAAACCCAGAAGGTGCCGAGGCTGAGCCGGGAGAGGAAGATGAGAACAGTGCGGTGCTCCCGAGCCTCTCGGTTGGTGCGTTGTGTTTAGCATTTGCGGCCCTGCTCGTTTAGGGAAAGCACCAATCCGCCGTCCAGTCTATCCTATGGTAGAGCTTTCATGCTTCTTTCCGTATCTAACAGACAAGATCCCGTCTCTCCTTTCCCCTCTTCTCGTGGGTACGAAGGATCATGAGGATTATATCGATCTATTTGTATAATAGGCACGAGTTTAGTTATCCTCTATGGATTAGAAAATATGTCCTAGGAGGCGACTCCGCGCCTGATTAGTTCGTAATGTTCCAGGCAGTGTTGCTATGATTATATGCAGTGCATTGGTCCTATTTCCTATTTCTGTCAACGGTGAAACTTGTTATACCAACACTAGTGTCTGTTCAGATTAAGTGACCGACACCATAGACGAAGGGGCGGGAGATGTGTTGTATTTTCAAGCACGGCAAGACATACTCTATACGGCAAAGCAGTCGATGGTCTAAAAGCCAGTGTCAGTGTGTGACATCGTGATATGTGAAATAAAGCGATTACGTACATGTGGTTTAGATTTCGGACTTGTTGGGAGAGGGCCCACACACAAAGCACTGTCAGATGATACTCCATGCAGTCAGCCCGATAGCCGTGGGTCGTGGCAGGACCTTGGGTTTAGGGCTGAGAGATCATCAAGTCGCATCGGTCCAGACGGAGGTCCTATGGAATTTGTGTGGGAACCGGCCAAATCGGCATCATATCGTTGATGCTGCTGCCTGCGAGCTTAGGTACCTAGGTAGCTTAGAGTACACGGTACACCTTAGATACATTGGCGCCTTAATATAAAGGGGAGAGACGGTTATAAGTATAATTATAAATTATAAGATTATTTTATTTATTTAAAATAATATTAAAAATTAAATATAATTATTATATTTATAATAAATATAATAACGTTTTAATAAATATTATAATTTTTT
>MU400080.1:0-26867 GCA_022578945.1 Hypoxylon fuscum
TTTTTAATTAGTCTTAGTCCGGGGGGGGACTGGATTAAGATTAGTTTTAATCCGGGGGGGGACTGGATTAACTAACTAATTTTGCAACCCTGCCTATGCATGGTGCGTTTGTCGTCAACTTGTGGAGCTGAACATGATCAAAGCTCAAAAGAGCGGTGGAGCGGCAGCGCGGAGAATGGTTGAGATGGGAAAAGCCTCCACTCAATCTAGATCTGTTGCCTACATGTACGTGATAAACCTATGATATTAGGTAGTATTGTAGTTGAAATCTTGAAGGCCGGATGGATGTGATTCCTAGAATAGTAGTTTTTGTATTGTTTAAAATCTAATGAAATCTACTTTCTTCCAGCTAGAAGCTGTTGCATATGTAGCTAAAACTACCTACATAGTAGTTGCTTACCTGTCATCGGATACACAGATATACCTTATTCAGAGATACAGGTATATGGCATATGTACATTAGTGGATACGTACATCAGTGGGGAAGCCACCGTCCCTATCGATAAGTAGGTATTGAAAACATGTAGTAGTTCAACCCGTTAAATCGCGTCGCCTATTGTTCTTTTCTTTTCTTTTCTTCTGAATTAATAGAAACTTCCCCCGGTTTTTTGGTAGTTCAAATCATGGAACTGCCGGAATACTTCCTCCAGATACTCGATTTTCGGTAAGGGGCTCCTTCGCGCCAAAGCTGATACGAGATGGAGGGAGCTACGCAGCAGCACTTTTTTTACCACGGCGATCTCGTTAGTCTGTCCCGCTGGTCTGCAGCCGTTCATAAGTAATTCCTGCTGACTGCGAGGAATGAATGATTAGGGCCGGGACGACGAAAAGCGAATTTGTCATTTCTGCCAGATTCGCTCTTTTACGACGCACGCACAGTTCCCGGTCACTATCGTCAATACCGAAGACGACGCCGTGCTCGATCCTCATTTCCGGTTCGTGGACAACTCCATCCTCGGCAAAGGAGTGGAACCAACCAAGGAAGAGTTCCTCACGGGATGCGAATGTGTCGATGGGGAGGATTGCCAATATGGCTCGTGCACTTGTCTACAAGATGTCGAGGACGACAGCTCCGACGACGACGAAGATGAGGACGAGACACCCTACAAAAAGGTAATCTACGCATATCATTCTCATGGTATGAAAGCCGGTCATCTACGCTCCAAGATTCTCGCCTCCCGTCACCCTATCTACGAGTGTCACGAGAGCTGTGCATGCGGACCACATTGCCCTAACCGGGTAGTAGAGAGAGGTCGCAAAATACCTCTTCAGGTCTTCCGGACTAAGAATCGTGGCTGGGGCGTGAGGAGCACGGTGGATATCAAAAAGGGCCAGTTTATCGACAAGTATATGGGTGAGATCATCACGGCGCAGGAGGCTAACCGCCGCCGCGCCAAATCTCACATCGCCGAGCGCAAGGACGTCTACCTCTTCGCGCTCGACAAATTCTCGGATCCGGAATCGTACGACGACCGTTTGCGAGGGCCGCCTATGGAGGTGGATGGGGAATTCATGTCGGGCCCGACTCGATTCGTCAACCACTCGTGCGAGCCGAACATGCGCATCTTCGCACGGGTGGGCGACCACGCGGACAAGCACCTACACGACCTAGCCTTGTTTGCCATTAGAGATATAGCGAGGGGCGAGGAACTGACATTCGACTACGTAGATGGAGTCGATGATTCCGAGAACGACGCTCTTGATCCGGAGAAGCAGAAGGACATGACGAGGTGTTTGTGCAGAAGCCGGAGTTGTAGAGGGTACTTGTGGTGATATGGTTCTCTATCTCGAGTCAGAGTAATGTCAGAACGGATGAGATGAATTTGATGTGTTGCGGGTTACATCTACCATAAACCTCTATTTGTCTAGTTGACTGTCGGGTGATTAATACTATTATCGATCGAAGATGACGTGTATTGAGCGGTTTGACCACATATCACCTACTCGCTCGTCTTCATATATATATGGCAAATCAAATCACCTACCTACGGGCAACATCACATTCTGTTCGTACATGTCATTACCTCATTTGTATTATCTGTGCTTGTACTGGATTGCGAAGCGCTCGGACGAAGCGATATCAGACTAATGATATCACTCAAGATAAATATTTGCATGTGATGATGACTGTAGTCTCAAGCCAGGAACTTATTTAGTTAAGGGGTTCAGAATAGAGGTGGCTAATAATAATGAGGTTAGCGGGGGTTACCCTGGCCCAAGGTCTGTCTTCCAAGGGGCTAATTCATCATCCTGGTTACCCTCAATGCATTAATGTAGTATTAGTTATTCGGTACCAAGGTACTAAGCCTCGTTCTTCAATCTCCAACGTCGACTGGACAATCCGTGAATAAGCCCAACCAAGACAAAGGCAACTACAAAGAGTGAGAGGAGAAGACAATTGCCAAGGCCGAATATCTCGACAATGCGCTGAAAAGTCTCGTTTACCCTGGGTCTACCCAATCACTTTTCTCCAAAGCTCGAGAGCTCAGCACCAGGTGCAAAAGAAATGGTATAGTACTATCACTAGCTATCCCATCTACTACTATCTGTGGCTCAATTCACCAAGATAGGAACGTCACAGCCTGGTGGCAAGTGCTGCTAGACATCATCTCTCTCGTCTCGACTATCCGCTAACCAAAGAGTTTTGTAGGGGTGCTGCTTCTCGCGGCCCGCTGGCCCCAATGCGCCCTATCCGGGAGGTAGCGCCGCCTCTCCCTCCGCGCGTGCTATAAACTCGCAGCCGCCTCTACATCATTCGGCCACCGACGACAGTGCGCCACCTTCGCGAGCCGTCTCTCGCTCTCACCAGTCTCCCCAGCCGCCGCAATCACCACACTCGGGCACTCACCACCACCGCCTTCCAATACATGCCAGCCAAGCCCCATTATCGCAGCATATAGATAAGCCCTTGCGACGTCACGAATGGGTCGCACGCGATCGCGCATGGACCCGTTCCCAGTTGGATACGGAACGGGCTGATTTCTTCGACACGAGGGTCACCGGCCGACAAGAGGTATGGCAGGTCTTGAAGGCGGCGCTAGAGGTCTTATGGGAGGCAGATCTAGGTCGCGCGAACGGAGTAGCGTCGCAGGATGACGACGGAACAGGTGGGTTAGCTACTGCGCAGAGCATTTTGAAGGCGGCCGAGGTGACGCTTCCTACGGGCGACTTGTCGAATGGAGTTTATGATTCGCTGGGCAATTACTATGCCCTACCCGAATGGATTGTGGGCGATCCCGTCAACGTAGCTGAGGGGGGCAGTGCCAAGACCAAAGCCAAGGGCGGTGTGGGTCGAAAGGGCGATGGCGATCTAACGGGCGAGGAGGATAGCGTGGAGGAGCTAGATGAAGACGAGGCCCTCCGGCGGAGGGAAGAGAAAGGCAAGGGTGTCGCCGATATTAGAGATATGGTGAAGGTGCGCGCTAGACTCAGCGAGAACCTACCAGACGTCATTGTTAGCGTGGGCCCTGAGGAGAGTGTGAGAAGCTTGGCTAGAAAGGTGGCTGAGGAATCTGGGGTAAGTAATTCCGTTATGCCTACAGTCCTTCAAGGGGTATGTTCTGACCTAACGAACGCCCAGTTGTTATCGACAAAACGTGTCCGCGTGGCTTATATGGGCAAGATTCTTAAGGAGAACTCTTCCTTACAAAGCCAGGGCTGGAAGAAGGGTCATATCGTAAATGCGCTGGTCTTCAACCGGTAGCACCGGTTGGCAGCGCCTTTCGACCTACTAAATCACGATATCCTGTCCCGGTCCCCGCCTTTACCGCTTGCTCCTTGGTTCTGAATTGCATGGATAGCGCTTGGTCTTATAGACATACTGAGCTATCGGCTATCAACGTCACTTCGCACTAGCCAGACCTCTCGGAACCGCTCTCAACTTCCTCGTCTACCTTGAAACGCCAGAGAAAGATATCAAATGGAACACTCTACTACCTATCTATGCATTGCCATTCCGACTTACCTCGACCCAATCCCGGTCCATCTGTGTCTAACTACTATAAACGGTTATTGAATTGGTCCGCTGCGGGACACCTACATTTCCTTACGAACTACGACTCTTATGCATTGGATCTCGGACAATACCCCTTTTCTTTCAAGCCCCGCCACACTAGCATCAGGCGGGCTGCAGGAGTTTACTCGGTGTGGTTATGCTGAATTGTGTGATAAATTAGTTGGATCATTAATTCACAACATTATACAACCTCGATTGGGACAATAGGGCTGTCGTTAACTACGTTAACCCATCCAAGTCAGCTCACGAGATGATCTCTGGTTTCGTCCATGTCGGAATTGTACGATCAATCAGGGAAGAGGTGGGTACGTGAGTTGCGAAGTAAAAATCCTCCGTAATGGATATCATCTCTACAGCGCAGCCTCCCGCAACATAACCAACAAATGTGTTATTGACTTTTTATTCTGGGTTTCCTAAATCTATAACGGACTCGCCATCGAGTAGTGCTCCCATAAAACCTACAATGGCCAAAAGATCCAGTTAAACCATTGTTATCTACGAATAATTTAATTGGCAGGTACCCCCCTATCATTCGAACCAGGATATAAGCTAGCACTGTCTCCACGTCCAGCCCCATCTCTCGTTGACGGTCAAGTTTCTGCCTCCACCGAAGAATCCGTAAGATGGCCCATTAGTTGAAGTAAGACTGACACGAAAGTTCACATTTAGCAATCCAACATCGCCATTCGAACTTATGCAGGGTGACCAGACCACGCTTTCCTTCGGGATACTTGAATAGATGGTAATATCTCGTGAGAGAGTCGAGCTAGACGGGCTCGTCACGGCTTGTACGGTAGACACCTAAAAGCTCAGCTTGGAATTAGTCCCGGTCCGGGTACTCGATACACCGTACTTTAATGAGCGCGTGGGAAATACCGTATTAGCAGCATCCTGACTATAGTACACCGTGATAAACTGCGTCAACTTCACGTCAGGCTCCAGCTCCAAGTGCCCCTTGGTCCAAATATCCTTAATTGCGACTTGCCAACCAGACTCCCCACCACCCAGACTCATATGGGCTTGACAATTCACAGATCTAGGCTTGCTTCCTCCGTAAGAAGCTGCAAAATCGGGGAGAGTAAAAGCGAAATGTTGCCATCCGCCTGAAATCTGCTTTCCACCGCCAGCCTGGGGACAGCCATTTCCCGAGAAGGAAACGGACTTTATGGTCGGTGGTGAGAACGGTGCTGCCGAGGCATCAGGAAGGGCTATGAGTTTCTGCGGCGCAGCGGCAGAGCAGACAGCGAAGAATAAGGTAATCAAAAGGATAAAATGCATCTTTCTGCAGATAAGCTAGGATATCCTATTGCCTTGTAACTTGATGATATGGGGGACTTTGCAACAATGTGGTTATATGTATCTAGGTAAGGTGGTTTAAACTTTAACTCTAAGCTTCCTTATATACATGTAGGTAGGTAGGTATTTATTTAATCCACGGCTCTCGTAGTTTCGTCATTATCCTTTACTTGCGCATCTCGGAACTATGATACTACTCAATACTGGTTATTTAGAAACACTGCTCTTTGCCATTGGCTTATACGCGCTGCGGCTTTCCATTTTCCGGACGTGAAGCTCTAGATCATAGTCGCGATGACTTTATCCATATTAACCGCATACTATCTCGTTCCGGGAAGCTGGTAACACTCCGCTTAGGGTAACTCTAGGAGTCCAGATCAGGTTAAAAATAGTAACCAACGGTAGCTCCAAATAAAAACCCGGTTGCCGGATAATGGTAGCTAAGCTAACGTTATTAGCAATGGAATCCTCATATATATAGGCTACGCTTTATCTTCCGTTGACACTCTGCAATCTGATAAATCCAGAATATATATTGATTGGTCCTCCTAGATATCCCCTTAGTTGTTGAGCTACTTATATGCTGATGTACTACAATCTCACTCTTATTGACTAAAGTTACGTAGGTACCTCTTTATAATTTCCAACCAGTACTTCGTTTCGAGAAGATAAGGTTTCGTTGTTGAAGAACTCTTTAACATATAAATATGCCCGCTACTTTCTAACCTGTAAGATAGTACTTAACTACCACATTCCGCCTGGCATAGTAGCTCAAGTTTATTGGTAACAATGTTGATAGACCTATGGTAATTATGAGTAGAGATGCACAGCTACCGCCTCTGTGAATAGATTTGATATCGGCGAATGAGTTTACCGCACAATCATGAGCTTCATCACCTACATACCTGTAGATAGGTAACTTGACCTTGAAAGAGGATTCAATGTACTGGTTCGTTTCTCGCTCTTCAATTCAAATAACTAATAAAAAAGTAAACTATCAATGTGGCTCATTAATAAGAAGAGATTTGAGATTATGCTTGCCAGCGGGCATTGCTCACCCCCCTTCCCCCTATTTTTACTCGAGTCGGAACATCACGTCTTGGTTAAACGTTATTCATTTCTTTTATTTCATGCTCAAGAGGAACCTACCATTTATGTGTATCTTTGGACGGGGAACTTTCCACAATGATACTTATTATTTTTCTCATATCTCCAGGTAGTAACGTGGCGGGGTCTAGCTGCTGGCATCTGGAACTTGCTCATATTTGCTCCAAGCAAGGGTTTTTTGAAGGAGGGTCCCGACCGGGATAAAGTGTCGTGTCCGCGGTGCCTGAGCGGAGACCTCGGCCCCTTAAATATGTAGAAAGGCATATGATCGTCAAGATGTCCATCTTGGACGTTGAGAATTATTGCGCCTATTACACCGGCAGGCTTAGTGATACGTGCATGCTACCCAGGCAAGATTATTAATTATCCAACAAAGTTGAAACGGAATATGAGAACTCCTAAGTAGCTATTCATGCATCACTCAAAGTATTGCTCATAAATGCGATGCTTCGATGTTTAGTTCCATTGAGCCACCAATAAATGCTAAAAATCACTTCATCTACCCCCTCGCGTTCCTATACACAATCGCCTCGAACGCTGTAATAATGAAAAATCCAGCAGCTTGCATCGGGTTGTTTAAGGGATTCCTTTTAACCCTTGAACTTATCCTTGCCCTTGTCACCATGTCGTTACTATGCTGTGCGTATCCAGAAGACTTCAGGAAAACGCTATGGCTTGTTGGCGGTGAAAACGGTTGGAATTCCAACCCTCGTCTAAGAATATACTTTTACGCAAATTACCAACAACCTCCCGAGATACCTGTGATTTGGACCCAGAGGTGCGCTCAATCCCTTCAGCTACAATTAAAATGGCACTAAATGGCGACCTAACCGTTTCATTAGCCTCAGCGAGTCCAACTTGGCGATTTCAGTACTTGCTGTAGCTATGTGTGCGACACGGATTGCGTTGGTTTATTTCGGCATCACACCGAGATTTTCCCGCGTCTTCACTTCCACAAACGATATGTTGCTGTCGGGATTTTGGATGTACAGCGTTATCGCCCAGTCATCGAGCGATCTTACAGATCCAGATCACCTCAGTGTACGACCATGGTACCTGCAGAAGAACTGCAGCATCTTGGATGCAAGCTTAGTTGAAGCTTGCCTTATTGCTAAAGCTTCTTTTGCCTTTTCACTCTTATCATTGTCAGTACCTTACATTGAAATTCATTCATTATGGAATTGATGCTAACTTCGATGGTATATCGCTATAGTATATTATTCTTTCTCCGTTCAATTTTCTCCGTGCTTCGACTTGCGTACTGGTGTGGGCAGTTTCAAGTGATTGATAGAGCTTTCGAGATGCTATATTTCCGGCTTCGGGGGCATTCGTTTGATAGGGGTTGTGGGTACGCCTTCGCCAACGAGTATATTGATAACGGTAGATACAGCGTGACCGCGGAGGATTCGCGTATGCTAAGTATAGCTTAACACGAGAAATAAGTAAAGTCTCTATTCATCGCTATTCCTTTACGCGAAATAATCCTGTAATATTGTAACTATACTCTACCGAATCATGTTGGTAATTCATTTCGCCCTACCCGACCTGTTCAACCACACTTCAGTTCTACTTCGTGCTGCACACCAGCCGAACAGAAATAGAACAGCCGAGTTCGAGTTCGCCACGGGGGAATGGTTCAACTAGTTGCATCATCGTGAAAGGGTTGGATGTAATGTAGCAGCGAATAAAAAGCCAAAGTCCGGTAAGAGGGATCAGAGTTGTCAGACCAAAACTCGATTTTGTCTCGCCGGCCCCGTCATAAAGACCTGCTTATGAGCAAGTTATCGATCTTGTAACCAACTCGTACCCGCGTGCTACCAACCGGTATCGACGAATCTCGTCTACGCGTGTCACAGCATTAGCAAAGTTATACCCGTTGGCGACACATCCCTGTAAGGGTCCACCACACGTAAGGATAGCTGATACGTTCACCCCCTCTAAGCACTACAGCACAATTGATGAGGACGTACGAGGGTGCAGATGAAAAATGACAAGATTTCAGTGTGCATTGATTGGCGGTTTGATATGGGGCTTTACGCTCATGAGCAACTAGGGACTCCCTAGATCCTAACAACCTGCACACGCATGCCTGCATGCCGGTTTCCGTCACTCCCTCGACGGCAGGGTGGGAGTCCAGACGGCAAGCCTATGTCATTACATAAATGTCTCTGGTCTGCAGCTTTCTCTTTAGTGGGGTAGTAATGCCTATAGTGTCGTATAATTGCTTCTTCGTCAAATCCTGATCTGTACGTAGCTTGCTACCGTGCTACATAGCGAATATGGACAGCATGGCAATGGAAGGAACGCCCTGGCTGGACCAGCCGGTGATGCTTCACTCATCCCGAGCGGATACGTGCAAGTTGAGCCCCTCTCAATGCGCCTACCGTGGTGTTAGCTGGAGATACTGGTATGTCTTGAATGCGTGAAGGCGTTGTCAGGTACATGCATGCAATGTAGGCTAACTAAGCTGACCTTCCAGGTACGAAGCCGATCACGTCTATGCTCTAGCAACAGTATACTTCTTCATCGCAATCATCGGAGTATTCTTTATTGGATTCTGGAGTCAACGACTTGCTCCGACGTCCCTTCGAGCAAAAGCTTGGTGGCAGAAGCTTTTAGCCAGCGCCCGTTTTCTGGCCTATCGTCGCTATGACGTGGTATCTTTTCGCTGGCGTACGCCGTCTCTCGGCGTTGGACTTCTGTTGATGATTGGAGCGGTATTCTTTTTGGGTAAGTTCAGCTCTCGAGGTCTGGAAAGGGGCTGTTTTTGGCCTACATGCCCGACTAACACGAACTCGTTTAGCGATGACTTTAGGTCCGCAACCGTACTACTGGCCAAACACACGAACGCTTAGTTATGGAAGCTCACCACCTATCGCTACTAGAACGGGCTGGATGGCACTAGCCTGTATGCCTTTTATGATCATACTTCCGACGAAGGCAAATATGGTCGCTTCTATGACCGGCGTCTCTCATGAACGGTTGATCGTGTTCCATAATTGGGTCGGATGGGTCATGTTTGCTCTAGCACTTGTCCATACTTTCCCGTTTATTGTTTTTCACATTTGGAAGGGTGATATGGTCTCTGTATGGAACACTAGCGTTGTGTACTGGACGGGTGTTGTCGCTCTAATCGCACAAGCTTACCTTCAAGTCTTTTCCCTTCGCTTCATACGGTCGGTTTCCATGAAACCAGCACGTAGAACTAGCTAATATGGAACTAGGGACCGGTTCTACGAGTTCTTCAAGGCGACACATTACCTAGCAGCAATTGTCTTCGTGATATTCTTCTTCATACATTGCGACTTCCGTTTAAGTTCTTGGTAGGGTTTGACCTCCCCTATAAGCTAAATCCACGAGAGCTAACCCTCTTTGCCAGGGATTATTTCATCGCAACTGGCATCCTTTACACACTCTCCTTTCTTTACCCTCAAGTGCGAACCTACTTTGAATTTGGGTTATCGCATCGTGCCAGTTTGACGATGGTGTCGGATTCAGCCCTGAAGATTACCATCCCCATCGATAGTGCGTGGCGACCCGGTCAGCATATGTTTCTGCGTTTCGTCCATATGGGTGTTCACGCATTCACAGCCCATCCGTTCACAATTTGCAGCTTACCTATCACGCGAGGTAGCAATAACCATTCGAAGCTTACTTTCTACGTGCATCCTAGAGGTGGACTTACTGTCCGCCTGGCGAAGGCTGCGGCTCTACGACCGGGTTTCACCGTTCCAGTCTTACTAGATGGACCATATGGCGGTATACAGGGAAGGCCATTATATACCTATGACCACGTTCTCATCGTAGCCTGCGGTACTGGTGCTGGTCTCTCATTGCCTTTCGTCATGGAGAGCCTGCTGCATTCAGCCCGAAAAGCAAGACCTGAGAACAAAAAACTTGTGACCAAGATCCAAGTGGTTATTGCTACAAGGGATACGAAACTGGTCCGATGGTACGAAAAGGCTCTACTAGAGTATTTAGAAGAGAACGGACTCGAGATGGCCGCCGAGAACCTTGATATCTCAGTATACCAGACAGCTAGGCCCGAGTCAAAAAGCAACAGCATGTCTAAAGATCCCGAAAGATCCGACGAAGGGTCCAAGGGAAGTCTTCAGGTTGCTAAACAACTGCCGATCAATGTTTTTTCTGGGCGTCCTGATATAACAACGATTGTAAAGGAAGCAACTCTCCAGCCGGGACTTTCAATCGGTATCGCGGCTTGTGGACCAGGGGACATCTTGAAAACGGTGCAAGACGAAGCGGCGGCCGCCCAGCTTCGGCTTATTAGCTCGAAGTCTGCTGCGCGAGAAGTATACCTTCACTCTGAAGTCTTTTCGTAAGTGGACAATCTTGTTTCTCATGTTCTTCCCTCACTTTCCCCTTTCTTTCCCCTTTCCCCTTTCCCCTTTCTACCTCTTTCACTGACGATTAAATCTTGACTTATAGGTGGTAGACAATTTATACAAGTTAATCAGAGCTGTCCCTATTTGAATAATAGAAATGATACCTGTAAATCACTACATACAAATATAAGCACTTAAACCATAGATGCTGTTACGCCAGACATGCCTGTGAAGTCATTCGAGAGATACTGCCAGAAGCACAAGACTCCAATCAAAAACACATATAAGTTCGTATTGAATTAAGTGTTACTACAAAATATACATTGAATAGACCAACGTGTACCAATGGAGGAGTGTTCTGCATAGTTGCAATGACGGCTCCAGGTCTCGAATGTATGTATGTCTCGGAGTTAGACGGCAAGGTGGGTGCTCCTAAAGTACCGCACAGCGGCAACGTGCAGACGTGTGCATTCGTTTATATCGCTGGGAGGGGGGTGTATATAATATTTCCACTGTACTGGTCATCCCATGTCTCGGGCCGGACGCCGTGAGAAGGTTTGAGCAGATTTCTAATCCCACAATTTCCAGAAATAGTTAGTCAGCCCTCGTAGCTGGAGACCCTGATCCACGAACTGGGGGGATGGATGCGCCTCTCATGTCCAGGAAGCAGCATACAGTGTGCCAATATATATGTAAGTTGTCATGGATCGTGCAGGAGAGGAGGAGGCAGTTTGGGATCTTAATAATCACTCTTCTCTCCTGCATTACAACCGTTCCCATGTACATATGCGGCTAGCATCTAACCCTGTCGAGCCACGCCATATACGAATGCACCATGTGGCTGTTGTGAGCAATTATTCTTCTGGATGTACAGGCTTATAACATTGATACCCTTCTGTCACAATTGCGTTTCGGTACCTCAGGTACTTACTCACGTAGATCTGCAGAGGTGGAAGGCGGCCCGCGCAACGTGGGAAATTTAGTACATGGCGTTGGTGGTATAAGATTAGGCAGGTATGTCTTATTTTGTGGCTGATCGATTCACGAAATTGAAGATCTTCCCAAGGTCGTGATACATCGACAACCGTCAATCATCCAAGGCACTCTTATCTCATCCCTATCACCTCTTTCGTTCTACTAGACTCCCAATTTATTCTCGCCTTCTCCTTTTTGCCGTGACCGTCTTCAAGGTCAATACCGTTAACACTGCTTCGTAAACTAGCAGGATGGATGACATGACAATGACTGCTTCAGCCACTATGTCAGGCATGACGATGACGATGACAATGACAAGCGGGAGCTCGATGCCGTCTTCCACGGGAGGGATGGATATGGGGGACTCGTCTTCGTCCATGATGATGACCTCTGCCGACATGGCTATGGTTTTCTTTCAGAGCGTGACAACTCCGCTGTACTCGAGCTCCTGGACCCCGCAGGGAGAGGGATCCTACGCAGGCACTTGTATCTTCCTGATAGTACTTGCTCTGGTGCATCGCATCCTCATAGCCTTACGGTCTATCATCTTCGATTCAAGTCCAGGGCTACGCCGTCACCGCAAGTCCGAAGATACAGATTCGGACGATTACCCGGGCAGCAAGAGCCGGGTAGAGTCTGTAGGTCTCCAATTCAGATCCCAGTGGGACAGCCACCCGTTCCGAGTTGCGACCGAGACTGCGCGTGCACTAATTGAGGTTATTATTGGGGGCATCGGGTACTTGCTGTAAGTTAATTCTGACACCCACTTAAGATTTGGGCGCATTTCCGAGTACACTGATACGGTTTCATTTTTTAAGGAATTCTCTAACAACCTTCGCAGTATGCTGGCAGTGATGACTATGAACGTGGGTTACTTTCTCTCTGTCCTTGGAGGCATATTTCTTGGGGCTTTCGTTGCTGGTCGATTCGGCGCTGGAGATGTCCACCATTGAACTAGCCCTTGTACAGGATATGATGCTAGGAACTATGAAGACCACTAGGGCGCACAACATTCAGAGAAGATGGTTATGTAATATAGTACTGAGAGGGGGGCTCGGAAAATTCCGAAGAGTTAACTTGAAACAAACTGTGCGACTTTACACCAATCGCCTCGGTTTATCATATATTCTCTCCACATCATATTGGTCGCGAGTCAAGAGCTGAAAAGAGATTGTCCCAGGTCATTGAATCGAGATTTGGTTCGCTTGTTGCGAATTGCCAGAACTCGTCGAAGGAAGCGTCAAGAGAAACATTAGAGCCGTATATGCCTAGTTCAGATTGGTTAAATTGCATTTGCTCATCATGAACAAAGTCCATAGCGCCAGGCCTTGTAATACCAGCAGATCCCGAAGCAAAACTCGGTGTCAAAGTTGGCGAATTAGTGAGATACACTTTATGCTTCCGCAAGATGTCACAAAGCGAACTCAGAAATCGGCCAGCAAGCGGTGAGATGCCTCTAGTATCCTCAAACTTTTTCAGGGCTGTTCTCACATCTGCTTTTATTTCTGCTTCGTCTGCTTCATATTTGTTGAAGCACAGATCCATGACCATGACGACCAAGGCGAGATGTGTGTAGTGAATAGCCATTCCCATCCGTGCCGTCACGTAAGATTGGGAATGGCGTCCTGGGAGATCTTCGTAAGCTCGAATAACAGCCCGCGCTGATTCTAGGCATGCTCGTCTTGAATATGAATAACTAGGGTTAGAAGACTGCCGTAATAAAAACTTCTGATGTAGCTTGCATCGCCTGCTATGAGCTGCGTGTGTGATGCTGCAGCGCATTACAGGAATATGAGGATATATGGTCTCAAGCGGTTGGCTTTTTTCGCGGCTCTCGGAATCAAGTCTAAGGAAGAATGGCAAACCCATAATAAATTCTTCTAGCTTTTTATCCAGGGCGATAATATGCTCATACGGCATTTGTATGAGTTTTGATGTCTCTAGTGGGACGATGTCTGCCGATTCACGACATAAATGTGCAAGTCGAATCCTTTCGAGGAAAAACGTTATCCCATTTGGCGGTGGTTCAATTGCAGACCCATTGCTATGACCTGCAACAGTGTCGTCGTCGAGGCAGTCTTTAGGAAGATTGACGTTCACATGATTCGGATGTATGAAGTACATCCCTTCTTGTGGGCCTGATATTGTCGAATAAAGCCTACGAATAAATTAGTAACGAATAGGTAGGTGGTATATGGGAAATGAACCCACCAGTCCGATGAGGCCACATGCCAGAACACTCTACGTTTGATTTCGTGGTCAATTAAGACGCGAACGGTAAGCTCCCTCTCGGCAGCGTGCTCGTGAGCAGCATCCAATCGGTGCATCCGTAGGTCCCTAGCGATCGTAACAGCCGCAGTCGAAAGTAAACGACCTCTAGTTGAGAATCCATCGAGGTGGAAGGTAACAAAAGACATGAGGATATAAGCTTGAACATCTTCCAAAGTGCCTGAAGTATTACGGCGCGGGTGATCTAGCACGTCCAACGCCCCCTTGCTCAAAGCCTCTGAAAGGGAGACGGCATCTTTTTCAGTGGTTGCAACTTCAGAATTCTCAACGGGCTGGTAGAAAAATGCAGCGAGAGCAAATAAAGAAAGTAGTAATGCAGCTTGCCCAAGTGGGACGAGTTCATTTTGACTGATTCTTGCATATAATGTCTTGATGAGAGATCGAATAGTTGGAATGTGTAGAATGCGGCACATGTGGTTCGCACTAGACTCGTAACTCTCAAAGAGTAGAATCGCCGCTTGGTAATCTGGAAATGTGACGATGATATCGTTCGGTCGGTATTCATAAGATACCGGTTTTGAGAGTTGCTGTTTTCCGATAATTTTAGATGTACTACTTATTCTGAAGGTCAAGCCATGTGACAGAGAAGGAAGCTACGTATTCATAAGTAAGAATTGTATAATTTAGCGAGCATCTTTACAGTATACGTACGAGGGAGTCATCTCTTGTTCCTATACTCTCAAGTAACTGTGAATCCTCGTCTCTTTTTCTATGGATGTCAGATATGGCATCTTCTGAGTCGGAAGTGAAGGCTTGTCGCCTCGTGCGATGCTCATCATTTAATGCATCCTTCGAATAGGCCTCGACTGGAACATTTTGCAGGACGATAGATTCCAGGCGCTCAATACGTCCCAAAATTTCTGGAAGGTTATTTATCGTAGACGTCGTCTCTGTCTCTCTCTGCGGCGGAGCGATGAAGCTACAGTTAATGCCTCGAGCTGAGCAATTCGAGCATGGCTGAATCCGATTGCATTTCAACTTTTTCGACCGACACGATTGACATGATACCGGATCCGGACGGGTTCTTCCTCGCTTCATGATTGACGACGGGATGATGTGGTGAAGCCGAGAAATATTGGAAATCGACCAGGAATGGAATGTATGTAAAGTCCATGGAGGTCCGCGGAGAGAGGATCCGCGGAGATCCGAATCCATCGGACATAAGCGGTACGATCGTGTTCGCTGACTCATCGTGCCCGCGCCGCGCCCGCTTCAATTGTCGTAGTAAATTTAAAGCGACCGTTTTTATTCAAAACGGTGTTATCGAAAACTTGGATTATTTATACCGTTCTCCGTTCCGGATAGCATTTCGGACTTCACTTTAAGTTAAAGAGAAGAGACTATCAAGACATAACCAACACCCCCTTTTCAGTGAGGCGCAGCATATATACTTGCACCAACATACAACACCCGGAACGTAATAGAAATACTTAATACTAGAAATTCCCTTCTGCTGGGACGTTTGCATCAAAATTTTACTACATTCATCAATCCACCTAGATGGCTTTTCTACTTTGTCTTGGACGTCGCCGTCGTCGCCCCCAAAAAACCATACCGTACGAATGGATATATCCTCCACCGCGGCCGCAACAGCAACCTCCTATCCCGCGGCACCCGCAAAGCCAGTCGCCGCTCTTCGGCAAGCTTCCCCTCGAGCTGCGGCTCGAGATCTTCCGCCTTACACTGGACTGCTCGCCCATTCCCGTCGAGACGAAGGGCCTCCCGCGTTTCATCGGGCTGCAACGACCCGTAGTGGGAGGGCCGCAGGTTACCGCGGTGAGCGAGGCTCGCCTCCTCAGCTTGCTGATGACATGCTCTCGCGCGTACGCCGAGGCGCTGCCCGTACTCTACAGCGTCAATACGTTTTCCGTGGGCTCCCGCGGCACGGTGTCGTTGCTCGCCGCCACGTCATACGCGTCGTGGATTCGGCGGCTCGAGTTGCACTCGCAACTGGGCAACCCGCCCACCAATGTGCAACGGCCAGATAAGGGCTGGATTAAGCGATGGCTGAACCGCAGATTCACCCAGAGAGAAGAATACTGCCTTCGCGAATGGCTACAATTCTGGGAGGACATGCGGAAATTGGAGGGCCTGCGGTGGTTGCATGTCAAGCTATACGCTGTCGGTTCATGGCCCAACAGGTGGCGGGACCACGAGATGGAGGCTCTTATGCCGCTGAGAGGTCTGTTAAAAGATGAAGCGTATGGCAAGTTGACGGTGAACTGGGACAGACCAGCGGCCCAAGGTACAGCCGCCGAAGACATGCTGAAAGAGTGGGTAATTGAGCGATGGGTGTGATCTTGAGACTTTTATCACAATATTACTAGAACTTGCATCGAAACATCAAAATTCTGGGTTATCTCTCTAATCATTCTACATTGTTATCTGCTCAAAACACCATTCGTCCTACATCTTACATGAACCGTTTTGCCGCATCATTCTTCATATTATCTGAACCGCGCCCAGCCCCTGAACCCACGAAACCTATGTTACTCCTTTGTCCGGTTGGAGGGCTGGTGAATTTACCTTTGTCGTCAATCTCCCTGCCCTGGGTTTTCCAATACAGAGCACTGCCCAGGATCGCAAAGGAGTCGGCGTTATCGAAGCATTTATCAGCCTCTGTGGAAATTTTCTTGCAGTTTTTCCATCCGTAGCCGCTGAAATTGTTTATGTCTTTCTTTGAGCCACCTGCTTTAGTGTGCGTCATCTCATGGAGCATGCATTTATCCCAGAGAGTCAGCAGGTCAATCGGTCTATATAGTACCTTAGTGATCAGCTTGTCGACGCCGGCCACAGCGAGCTTAGCGCGGGTCGAGGTCAGATCCTTGGTCGTGTGGTACTTCTTGGCTTTCACATATTCGAGGAACCATGGACATATCTGGATCGCGTCCGGCTTGTACAGGAATGTATCCGTGTACATGAAGGCATTATTGCAGTCGTTTTGCATATTGTGTAAGTCCTTTATCACGTTGTCGACTGGTGTACGAAAAAATCATGTGTTAGCATTTTATTCACTATTTTCTCGAACCTGTTAGAATTTTTAACTCACTGTGAGAGGTTAGCCGTATATACGAGAAGTTCGAAGATGATTCTAGAAAAGGGAGTTTAAAATGCTCAAACGAGATGTTTTCGTACATACCACAATTCGTCACTCCAGTCAACCTTTTCAAATCGTGTCTCGTCGCAGAAGATGACTACTTCGTATGATAAGAGCAGTGGGATATCCCCCGTCTTCTCCTCTCGGAACGAGAGGATTCCCGTTATGTCTCCGGTCGTCGCCGTTCGTTTCTGGAATGTTTCTGTCTTTGGGCTTAATGGCAAACTCTACAGCTTATGGACCTTTAGGTCTCACTTTGGACCTCCTCCTGTGCGTTTCCGTTAGGAGGATTGAATAACTGTTGAAGCAGGAAAGTCGTATAGGCATCCAAGGGGTTGGCCCCGATGGCACTGTAGCAACTGGAGTTAATGATTGCTTATTTTTTGTGAGTTATTTGCTCCAGGAACCACGCAGTGCTTCCCAGCTTATTCCTAAGTTTTATTCCGAAATGGGAAAAGAGAGCCTCAGACGTAACTTACTCTGAAGTCGCGGTGGCCATCGTAAGCGCCTGTTCTACTATTTCCCTAACTAGTGCGACGTCATCTGTAACAAGTCAACATAAAGTAAAATATCTTTAGGAATATGAGGTAATAAAATACTGCCACATGACACTGTATCAATGAAATAGCTTTGAGCGGTGCCTCCTAAACATAGCACAACGCAAAACGCCGCAATGCCAAAGAGCGATGGCATTGTGTATGGAGTTTATTAGAGTATTGGTATCGAACAATTGTGAAGAGAAGAGTAGTCCGATATTGAAATTCACGTTTTAGTCTAGCTTGGAAGTGTGCCGTAAGGGGCCAGGTGTGAGAAGAAACCCGAAAGTGACAGGAAGCCTTCCATATCATTAAGAGCATACATCCTTAAGTAGAAGCAATAACTATGGCTGTATCCTAGTCCACCGCGAGAATGAGGGGGTATTCAAAGCAGCAGTAAGTCCCAAGGTTTGTAGATCTATTTTAAGAATGTTCATAGGATCGCCATGTGCCTCCTTCGTAACACAACCAACGTTGGTTAATTTCTGAAAATTACTCATAACCAACCTGGGTTCACCTTCGTATTCTCTCGAAACCAGCTTGATCCTAATCTTGGCAGCCTTGCACTCAGCCTTTTGACGTAATTCGAAGGCAACAGCTCACAATGACGTTCTATTTTGGGGGGCCTATTGGTTGTTAGCTGTTAAGTGACCGAGGCGCGAGGCTTAGTCTGGGCTCACCCTATGCAAAAGGATGACCAACCAGCGAAGACATACCAAATGACCTAAAATTTCTAGGATACATCAATGGCGTACAATTTCAAGTTCCGCTTTTGGAAATGGTGTTGGTTGTGGCATATGCATCGATGCTTACGCGAAACATGATGGATCTCAGTGCTCACCAACATCGGCGGCTCAATAGGACTATACCCTCCCCTGATGGAATCCTTCTCTATCCTACACCCAATCAATAGGCTCGAATGTAGTTATATACCTATGTACCCAGCGTCATGGGATATATGTAATTTTTAACAACGTTAATGACTCGATCTTGACTAGGCTGAAGAGACGCGGCGGGGGCAATTGATATGTAATAAAGGCATGCCGTGTAAGGATTTCCATAAGAACATAGACTTCCATTACGAGCATCCAACTTCTAGCATGTGGCGATGATTCTGTCTTGCTTTTAAAGCAATAAGTTGCCGTGGTCATCGAGTCGTTAAGCTTCAATTTACGTCTCGTTTTGACTTATACCACTCTTTGTTCCTACGAAAGCTTCCAAATTGGATTATCACAATGGCACCAAGTTCTACATGGTTCTTCGCAAGCGTTATGCTGGCGGTGGTCACGGGCGCGCTTCCCGATGGACCAAAAATAACGCCGCCTCCCGCAAATCCGAACATTCTCGCAATCAATCCGACCTCGTCTGGCCAAATTGGCATCAACCCAGTTACATCGGACCTTGGAGACCCATACTCATATGTTCTAACTAAACTTGGCTCTATAAATCCGGTAGTGACATGGGATGGATCAGTATACCACGTAAGTAATGTCACGGCGAGATGGATCTGGAGTACTGACAGTCACCGGCTAGTACATCGAAGGACATACAAATTACCTGACGATCGAGACAAAGACCACTACGGTGAACAATGTCCCAGCAACCACAACATCGACAGTTAAGGTCTCCGTGGAGACTGCCATAGCCGGTGGTGATACGGGTCAGGAAGCTGGGGCGCTTGGCATCACATTCTCCAAGGACATCGCAGACAATTTACGAAAGGCTGCCGAAGCGGCCATTCAGAAGTGCGGCGTAACAAGGAAGCGATCAGACGGTAAGCCTCCAACCTTCACCTATGCATGTCCAACCTAATATCGGTTCAACAGTGGCATCTTGCCTTATTGAGGAGGCATCGTCTGCCAGTGGGGAGGGTGGACCCCTCGAGGGTGCAGCATCAGATACTTTCTGGGAATCAATCGAGGCTGAGGTTGCGGAAAACGCATCCAGTGTTCTCAAGGACGCGATTGCTGTCATACAGAGCCAGGCACGAAAAAAGAAGACATTAATTCTCGTGGCCGTCTTCCTGACTGCTACAGTCCTGGAGGGAGTCAAGGATAACGACGACAATTCCTTGGCGGCAATCAACATACCCGCCGCTGGAGTTGGCTCGACCACAAATGAAGACAAAAATACCTGTCCTCCGGAAAAACGCAAGAGAACGAAGAGTAAGTCCGTGGAGCTTAAGAGAATACATAGCGATGATCTAATATGCGGTTTCCAGATTCCCCGCCATGCGATGATTTGGATTGCAAGGGGCCTCATGATAGCCAACGATGCACAGAAGAGGCATACAAAGACTGTCCTTGTCTCCTTCGAGCTGGGGGTGGGCCGAAGCAGGTGCCTGATCAAAGCTGGTGGGACGAGCAACAGGCCGTTATTGCGCTTGTTATTGCAAGCCCCGAGATCCTTACCGCCACCGTGGATTGCTTCGTCAACAGTCACGGTAATGCCTTCGACGGCAAGCCTGCAGCTTCGCCGGTTTCGTGGTGCGTGTGCAACAGCTCAGGTACAAGCCGTCTTTATCCCACCAACGACTCACCCTCTTCGCCGTGTTCCTACGTGGCCTTACCAACTACTACTGTCTCGGTGTCGTTGACAGCACCTCATGGTGGCAAAGTAACTTCTTGTCGCATCGAGAGCTACACTGCAGCCACTCTTACAACTACTCTCAAGCCGTACTGCACCTGTAACGACAACTCCATGTATCCCATTGGTACGTGGACAGATAACGGCTCTCAGACGACTGGGTGTACCCCGACACGGGCCACTTCCTCGTCAACTACTACTCCGCCACCCACTTCATCTGCCCCTCCGCCGCCGCCGCCGCCGCCACCTCCGCCTCCGGTTAATGAACCGCCCCCAAACACAAACTGTAGAAACAGTGACGACTGTAGCTTTTATACCTGCTCGGACGGATTGAAGCTGGGATGTGGTTGTTGAAATGAGTGGTTAAGGGACTGCTGTCAGGTATAGTACATGGCTTCTTGGTAGGAAAGTGTATATAGATAGGACTTCCCCTATCACTTATGTAGATAGAATAAGTAGATTAATACATACAATATCAGCTTATATACCGTATATTTTAGTAGGTTATAAGCCCGGATTTAGTGCTTATAAGTTAGGTACTATATTTAAGGGTTATATAAGTTAATTTTAAAATTATTAAATAAATTAAATTTAAAATTAAATCGAAAAACTATTAATAATAAAATAGAATATTAAACGAAATTAATATAAAATTTAATTTTAATTACTTTATAACTTATTAAATAATTTAAAAAAATTAATTATAATATTTATTAAATTAATTAAAATCATTTTATTATTAATATTAAAATTAATTATAATAAACTAAAGTTTAAAGGCTTAACATATTAGTTTAAAACATTATATTTAATAATTTATAAAACTATAAATATTAATAATAATAAAGTATTATTATATTATTAAAGCAATTTAAGAATTATAAAACAAAAACAACATCAATCCTTAAAATAAAAAAGTTAATAATAAAAACTTATATACCTTAAGTTTTATTCCTAATAATTATAAAAGAAAAAATAATATACTTACAATTCCTTCGTTACTTAATAATTAAAACATTTATAAAATTAAAATTATAACTTTTATAAATTTATTAAAAGAATTATTAAAAGAATTAATAAATTTAAATATTATATTAATAATAAAATATTTTAATATATAAATAAATATCTTCGGTTTTTTAAAAAATTAAAAAAGGTTATTTAATTTTAATTTCTTTTATTATTTATAATATTAATATTATTAATATTAACTTATTATTATAAACATAACCAAATAAAAAGTATTAATAAATAATAATTTTATAAAAAGAAATAATAATTTTATAATTAATAATATTATAATTAAAAGTAATAATAATTTAACCGTCATATTAAAAATTAATATAAATATTATAAAATTAAATAATTTTTTATAACTTTTTAATCGAAATAACTATTACCGTTAAAAGAGGTATATAAACGTTATATTATAAATATATAACGGTAATATTTATATACTTAAAAAATTACTCAATATTTTAAAAAAAGTACCGGAACTACTCCGAATTTAATAATATATTATATAAAAAAAAATTATTATATTATTTAAAAATTTATTATTTAATATTTTATATTAATTAATTAAAGAAATGGATATTATTACTAAATTCTTTAATTAAATTAAAAAGAAATTTAATAAAAAAAGTATTTTATTATTATTATAAATAATTAATAAGTAAGAAATTATTAAATTAAAAAATTTTAATAATATTTAAATTTTTAATAAAAAAATTACTAATATTTAAAAAGGTTATATAAGGGTAGGTTAGGAATATATACTTTTCGTTAATTATTTTACCGTTTATTTTATATAAAGATTTAATAAAAATTATTATACTTAAGTTTAAGTTTTTTAAATTATTAATATAAAAAAATTATTATTATTTAATAACGTTATTTAATTTATTAAAAGAAAGAAATTCTAATAATAAACTTTAAATTAATTAAGGTTTAATACCATAACTATAATAATATAATTATATAAATAAAAACAAGTATTAATAATCATATTATTAAATAATAAAAAAACAATAATGAAGAAAGTTAAGAAATATAATCATTATAAAAAACTATATTATACTAAAATAAAATGTTAGGATTTATATTTTAAATTTAAAAAAAAAAAAAAATCTAATAAAAAGTTAAATAAAAAAAGTAATAAAAAAACTATAACCCTTTTTACATATTAATAAAAAATCTTTAAAATACTTAAAAAAAAATTAATTTAATTATTATAATTATTATAAAATACTTTTTAAAATATATTTAAATATTTAATTTAAAATATAGTTAATATATTATATTTAATTATAAAAAATTTATTAACTTTACTTTAATTTCCTTAATTAATGGTTATTTTATTAATAATATTAATAATAATAAAATCCTTATATTAAAAAAAGGCATTATTAAGAAAAAGTATATAATTAATATTAAATTAAAATAAATTAATTTTATAAATATCTTATACGCTTTTAAATTAAAAGTTAATTTTATTTTAATTATTTAATTATTAAATAAAAAGGTTTAAATATTTTTATAATAAGATTAATGTAATATTTACTTACCCGGTAACTTTAATATAATTATATATTCTTAAAAATATAAAAATTTATTTATTTTAAAATTTTTAAAAATAATATAACTAATATTATTAATATATAATATTAACCTTAAAATAAAATTTTAATATAAAAAAATAAGTTATTTTAATAAATAATTTTTATTTAAATTAAAGAATATTATATAAAGTATAACGAATATATAAAAATATTATATATATAAAATTTATATTAAAAAATAAATATAAAAAGGCTTATATAAAGATATTTTATTAAAAAAATAATATATTAAAAACGTTATTTTTATTAATATATATAGTTTATTTTATATTAAAAGTTATAGGAAAAAACGGTATTAATTTATTATAATTAATAATTATAATTAAATAAATTTAATATATTTTATAATAAATTAATAAAAAATTTAAAATTATATTAAATAGTTTATTTAATATTTTAAAAAGTATAAATTATAAAATAAAAAATATAAAATAATTTATCTTAATAAAATAAAAAAATTTATATTAAAAATAATTAAATAATAAGTACTTAAAAAGGATATCCACATTTAATAAACCTTTATAAAATAATATTAAAGTAATAAAATAGTTAAAAATCTTAACGCTATTATTAAAAATAAGTTTTTATTAATAATAATAAAAAGAAATATTTTTAAAAAATATTAATTAAAAATTTTAAAAATAATTAATTATTTTTATAATAAAAATCCTTATATTACTTTAGATATAATTTCATAATAAATAGTGTTTAATTAAGAATTTAATATTATATATATTTAAATATTAAATATAAAATTTTAATATTTATTATTTAATATTAAATATAAAAAATTAAATAATAAATTAATAAAAAATACCTTTATTAGTTTTTAAAAAAACTTAACGTATAAGGTACTTACTAGTGACGGTAAGATTATTAATATAATTATTTAAAATATTTATTTTAATATAAAAAAAAAAACTTAACTTATTATAATATTTATTAAAATTTAAATAAATTACCTTAAATATAAATTAATTAATATCCTTATTTAATTACTACCTTTTAAACGTTAACATATCGGAATTATTAATAAGAATTAAAGTAATATAACTTAATTAAAACTTATATAATAAAAATAACTAATAAAAAATACCTTAAAAATCTTTTCTAATTTAAGTATAAACCTTATAATTCCGGAATATCCTAAAATATAATATCCATTATATAATTAATAATCCTTATAAATTAATTAAATTTATATATTATTTATAACCTTAGTTTTAATAATTATTATAAAAATAATATTAAATAATAAAAAACCCTTAATATTAATTAAAATAAAAAAAAATTATTTTTAATTTTAATAAAAAAATTCTATATAAATTAAATATAAATCCTTACTAAAGAACGGGATTTAAAAGTTGGTAAAGGTTATACTAGGTATAAATATCTTAAGGAATAAATAAATATTTAAATTAAAAAAAAGTTTTAATAATAAAATTATTTAATATAAGTTATAATATATAATATAAAGTTTTAAATAAATTAAAAGGTTAAATTATTTTAAAATATTTACCTTAATAATTAAACTTATAAATTATAAAATACTATTTATAATAATAATAATATAAAATTTAAAAATTAAATAAATAAATATTAAAATAATTTTTTTTTATAATAAAATAAAAGAAAAAATTTACGTTAAATAATTAAAAAAATTTAATAATAATTTAAAAAGAATTTATAAATTAAAACGGGCTTTATACGATTTAAAGTAAACTTTTAAAGTTTAATTTAAAACGTTAAATAATTTTTTTACTATATTAAATTTTAAACTTATTAATATTAATTTTAATATTTTTATTTATAAAAAAATAAATATTTATATTATAATATACGTAAATAATTTTTTATTAATTAATAAAAATAAATAATAAATTAATAAAATAAAAATAACTTTTAATAAACGATTTTAAATAATAAATTTAAAGTTATATTAATATTACTTTAATATTAAAATTAAATATTATAAACTAAGTTAAATTATTTACCTTAATTAATAAAAATATATTAATAAAATTTTTATAATATATAATATAAATACCTTTACATTAATAAATACCTTAATAATAATAATAAAGTTATAGTAAATTAAAAAAGATTTTATAATTATTAATAAGAAGAAATAATAATATTAATTAATAATAAAATTATTAATATATTTAATAATAAATATATAACTTAATATAACATATATAATATCTTATATAAATAAATATTTATTAAACCTTAATAATATTTATTAATAAATAATTAAAAGGATTTTTCACTATCTTTAAAGTATAAAAAACCTTTATTTAATTTATAAAAAAGCCCTTTAATCACTATTAAGGTTTATTAATACCAATTAAACCGGAGATTTAAATACTCGGAGGTTAATAATGGGTTATATTTTTAACTTAAATAATATAATAATTAATTAATTATTTAAAAGATAAGTTAATATTATACTTTTATTATATAAAACCAAATATATAAACTAAATTTAAACTATTAAAAAAATTATTTAATTATAATAATTATTTAACCAATTTAATATTAATCTTAAAAGAAAAAATATTATAAAATCATAAATAATAATAATTTATACGGATAATTAAAAGGTAATAATACTTACTAAAAATCTTAACGATTATAATAAGATTAAACATATTAATATTTAATAATATTTTATTTAAAAAAAGATTATAAAAAATATTATATAATTAAAATACGTCCTAATAATAAATATAATAGTTAACGGATTAACCAAGTCATTTATATATAATTTATTTATAAAGTTTAAAAATACTTTAAAGTTTAAATCTATATTTAAAAATAAAAATTAAATTTAATAAAATAATAAAGTAATAAAGTAATTATAATCATTATAAAATAAAAATATAAAGTAATTAAAAATATAATAAAATTAATAAAATTAATTATATTAAATTAAAAAAATATGTTAAAATTAGAAATATACAAAAGTTATAATATATAAAAGCTATAAGCATACAGGAGCTAGGAACATACGAGAATTAAGAATATACGAAAGTAATAAACCAAAGAAAAAATTAAAATAAGATTATAATATTTAACCCGTAAAAGTAAAGTAAACCTTAAAACATAAATAATAATTAAAGAAAGTAATTAATATTATATTAAAATTCGAAAAGGTAATACTTAAATAAACTAAAGTTTAAACTAATAAAAATAATAATTTATAAACCTTTTAGTAAGCCTTAAACGAGAGTGTTAAAATAAATAATTAAGAGATTATTATTAAATATAATATATAACTTTTTAATAAGAAAGTATATATAAATAAAACTTCCCTTATCACTTATATAAATAAAATAAGCAAATCAATATATATAACATTAGCTTATATATTATATATTTTAATAATAGTGCTAAAGGCGGCAATTTATTTTTATATTATTACGTATGTTAGACTTGGTTAAGTGTCTGTTCTAAGTTGAAATAAAAGGGAAAAAGAATGTAAGAAAGTGGCGAATCTAGGAACATTAACAGGATACTTGATATATCATTTATTATATATAATCTAAAACGTTAAAATAAAATTTTAACTTTATATAATATTAATAATTATTTATTTTTGAATAATACGGGGCAGTAAGTATACCCTTTATATATATTATTTTAAGTATTTATAATAAACCGGGTTAATAAATGATAAAAATTTATTACGTTATAAATTATAATATAAAAATAATTTATTTCGTTTATTTCGGTTTAATAATTAAGTTTAACAACGGCGGACTAAGTTTAATAAATTATTAAAATAATAATTTAATAAATTTTATAATATATAATATAATATTATTAAAATATATATAAGGTTTTATATTATATTATATATAATATAATTTATATAATATTATTATATAATTATAAATTTAATATTAATTAATTATATTATTAAATATATTATTATATATAATATATATAATAATATAATTAATATAATAAATAATTATTATATATAAATATATATTTA